>OX465039.1:1669552-1826763 GCA_949841015.1 Aplysina aerophoba
GTGCTACAAGGAGGGGGTGTTACAGGGAGGGGGTGCTACAAGGAGGGGGTGCTACAGGGAGGGGGTGTTACAAGGAGGGGGTGCTACAAGGAGGGGTGTTACAGGGAGGGGGTGCTACAAGGAGGAGGGGGCGCTACAAGGAGGGGGCGCTACAAGGAGGGTGCGCTACAGGGAGGGGGTGCTACAGGGAGGGGGTGCTACAAGGAGGGGGTGCTACAGGGAGGGGGTGCTACACGGAGGGGGTGCTACATGGAGGGGGTGCTACAAGGAGGGGGTGCTACAAGGAGGGGGTGCTACAAGGAGGGGGTGCTACAAGGAGGGGGTGCTACAGGGAGGGGGTGTTACAGGGAGGGGGTGCTACAAGGAGGAGGGGGCGCTACAAGGAGGGGGTGCTACAGGGAGGGGGCGCTACAAGGAGGGGGCGCTACAAGGAGGGGGTGCTACAAGGAGGAAGCTATTGGGCTCACTTGAGCACATCGTCTGCGTCCTCCAGAATAGACACGAGGGCCTGCATGACTCCAAATTTGGTTACAAGCTGATCCTCACTCCCATATCGTGAGTAAATGGGCTTGCCAGATCGACTGAAGATAAAGATGTGCTTCTTATGCCCCTTCCACAGGTCGGACTCCACATCTGGAGGAGGAGGAGGGCATGGATGCACTTCTGGCAGCATCACTTAGCACCACAGCACAGCAGTACTACTGACTGGCTGCCACGGCATGGTCCAGCCCATACCTTCACATTACTAATAATGATTATTATTGTATAGTACTAGTAAATACTGTACATGTACAAACATAATTACGTACAAGTACAAACACCACTTCTTACCCTCCTCCTCCCTCTCTCTCTCAATCTCGCCGGTTTGCTCCTGCCGAGCGTGGTGTGCCTCTACAGAAAGCAAGCACACCAGGAAGTGGCACCCACAGAGAGAGAAAGGACATGTGCAGACCCAACCCAGCACACGTAGGTGCTGTCATGTCATACAGACACACTTCTAAATGCCAGTACCATGGTTACGTATATTCATTCTTAAATCTGTGTACTGGAAGGTGAAAACTACTCCACCTAGCAGGCGGCAGACATGAGTCCAGTTGCTTCATACAGTATTACACCGTCAGCCTATCGCATCTACGTGCGTGCGAACTTATGCACATACGTATGTATAAACAGTGTGAACTCAATCAACATCGTGGAAAGATGTGGACATCTGTGGCTTTGTAGTACTCAGCCCCACTTTTGGGAGTATACAGTTTGAAATGAAATCAGGATTGAATATGAAACCAGGTTACATCTCTCTGGGTGTAGAATACATTAGTACGTATATACGCTTGAGTATTTGGACTCCCCTTGAAATGCACCATCTACCCCCGACCCCACAAGTGAACCTGATGCCCTCCTCACTAACCTTCCACGATGCCTTCATCAGCTGACAGCACAATGTCCCTGCCCTCTGCCAGGTCTGCTGTTCCGTGTGCCTCCTGCATCACCTCCTGCACCACCTCCTCTAGCATGGCCTCGTCCGCGCTGCTCACACTGCACAGCTTGACGCGGTGAAACTCCTCCTCAATGGCATCCAACTCTACAGAAGGAGAGGGAACATACGTAGGTACATACGTACATGTACGCACGTCATTCAAGGATTGAGGTCTGCTTGAGGCTGGTGGGAGAGTGTGTGCGCATAAGGAGTGCAAGTGTGAGGGAGTGTGATGGAGTGTGGGTGTGAGGGGCGGTGCTAGGACACTGGTTGGTCACGTCTGGTGAGCAGGGAGTGTCCATGCCCACTTGATCAGCGGGTGATGAGGGGTACATGAGGTGTGCGGGTGAATAGGAGGAGTGAAGGCGTATGGAGCTGGAGTGATGATTGAGGGGTGAGGTGCTGGGGTGCAGTGCATGTAGCTACTACCGGCGCTTATATGAAGCAGATTGGAAGGTGAAGGGGGAAGACTTTGCTAATAACAGTAATCAGCAGGACTCACCAGGAGGAAGGGTGTCGCTGATCATTTCTCCCAGATATAAGCTTTCTCGTGCTTCCTTTTTTTGGTTGTCTTTAGGAACATCTTGGGATTCAGCCATTTTACGTTGTTACGCAAACACACGGACCAAGCGATAGGATACACAAGTTGGCGCAGGAGATGGAATGGTGGCCATTTCCCCCCTGTCACTTGCGTCCTTCGTGGAAGCTAATGTCCACAGTGACAATGTGCGCCACAGGAATTGTTTGCAAGGCCTTCCTGAGTGAGTAGTCATGTATGGATGTCTGGTACTGCTGTTTCTGTTGCTAAAATCATGCACTTCCCCCAAACCACCTGGCTAGCTACGTGCGTCGCCAAGTGCATGTGGTCAAGTGGATAAGAAGTTAAAGATAGTAATTGCGCGTTTTGTTGTTCGTTGGTTACTCACTGGTGTGTGTGTGTGTGTGTGTGTGTGCGTGTGTGTGTGTGTGTGTGCGTGTGTGTGTGTGTGTGCGTGTATGTGCGTGTATGTGTGTATGTGTGCGTGTGTCCTTGTCTGTTCCTTATACCTGCACCTCCATCTGTCTGTGTACTGACAGAGTTGACCAGTGTACAGACAACTAACTACAATAGGCTGCTTACGGCTGCGGTACACCGGCCAGAGGGGACTCCCCTCATCACCATTAGCAACCACCGGTCGTGTCTGGACGACCCTCTGATGTGGGGTGAGTGAGTTTATGTGTGCCTGTGTGTGGTGTATGTCTGTTGTGTGGAGTGTGAGAATGGCTGTGTGTGATGTGTGGGATGAGTCCATTGATATGTACACAGCTGCTGTTCGTGTATGGGGTAATTAGGGGATGTATAATTATGTACAATCTGTTGTGAGTGTATAGTGTTTTGTGTGTGTTGTGTGTGTTTGTGATGGCTCGTATTGCTATTGTTGTGCATAGTAGACATTGCTTCATGTCCATCTGGTGCTCTCTGCTGTGTCTGGTCCCCTCTCGCTGTAACGCTGTGTTGCAGGTCTTCTACCATTGAGATCTTTATTGTCGGAGAAGTGTCAAAGATGGTATGTTTGTTGCCTGTGGTCTGCTGTCCACAAACATGACATGATGCACAAGGAGATATCTAGGAATATGTAAAATGAATATCTTAGGTAGGAAGCTGTTCAAACTTTGGCTAGTGGGTACTGAACTAACATGTGTAGTGGCACGATTTCATGTTTTATACAGTATTATCTACTATAGGCAGATGAGGAATTTATACACATTACCCAGTGTAGGCGATTAGTGACAAATGGTAGTAATCACTGAGTATTACGCCAACCTGACCAGGCTCTTCCATCCTTTGTTGGATGACTGGGGAGGTAATCACTGGTTGTCACAAATTCGATTTCAGTCCCCCTGGCCATGGTTTCAATTTTACTGACCTGGTTAGGTTGGCATAATATCCAGTGTTTACTACCATTTGTCATTATCTCCTGTCACTGTGTCTTAGGGTTCCAGGAGCCCAGGAGGTCATGTTCACCAATCCCCTCCACAGCTGGTACTTCTCTACAGGGAAGGTATGTACATGGCACAACACAACGTATAACACGTGCTAATGGTGTGTGTTTCACCTGCGGAGTACTCTGTGTGGTTTTGGTATTGCTGCATGCCAGTATGTGTAGGTATGTGTAGGTTGTATAGTTGTGATGTGAGGCTGACGTTTGCAGATTGTGCCTGTGGTACGAGGGGACGGGGTGTACCAGAGGGGGATGGACTTCCTCTTGTCAAAGCTGGACCTGGGGGCATGGGTGCATGTATTCCCTGAAGGTGCGTACGTATGTACACACATGGACCCATACATGCATGTTCACTCACTCACATGTACACACTCACACACCAAACACTTGGACATGCACACACACCATATTCAATCCCACTCATTCACATTGCCAGCGTGTATGTATGTACACACACACACACACATGCACACGTGTATACTCACTCACACATCAAACCCTTGGAAATCACACCCCACACTCTTCCCATGTGCTTCAAATTGCACTTCCATGTACTACCTCAGGTAAGATCAACCTTGAGAATGCTGTGACAAGATGGAAGTGGGGTGTGGGCCGGCTGATTGCTGAGTGCACCAAAACGCCCATTGTCATCCCTGTGTGGCATGTCGGCATGGAGGACATCCTGCCCACCAGGTCACCGTACATCCCTCAACTCTTCAAAGTGAGAGCAGCCAATACAGCCATAGGCAAAACGTAGTCTCTCATCGGTTCTAACCAACACCAGTAGTGTTGTACCAATTACTGCAGTATTTCTCCGAGCAGCTCCACAATACATTCCCTTTGTCATTTAGTTTCACATTTTTGTTGCTGTCAGTATGACCTGTCTGGGACATGCATATGCACTGGTCTATCCTGCTAGCACATTCGAGCAACTGTTCAGATTAGGATGATTTAATTTTTGGTACACAGCAGCATGCTACAACTAAAACAACATACCGTGTTTCATGAGACCTGTACAACCTGACAATGCGCAGTGCATTCTGTCTTGTCTGTTCTGTGCAGAAGTTGACTGTGTTAGTGGGTGAGCCGATTGACCTGTCTTTTTTGGACGCCCAATCATCAGATAATGCAGTGAGTTTTACTCTTTCTCGAATTAGCATAATGCATGGAGGAAAATGTGTGCGTACATATGTCTGTTCATGGCATTGCTAGCTGATTCACTGTGTGTAGGTAGTGAAACGTCGGCAGATCACTGAGGCTCTTCAGAAGAGGATTGAGAAACTGAAAGACACTGCAGAAGAACTGCACCGTAACTGGACAAAGTAGACTAAACTGGTGACTGAGTACGATTGTTGTTGTTTTACTTGCACATTTTGTCATGTTACTCAGTCAAAGATACGTACCTCCACTCACTTTCGTTTTGCTCCCATTCATTCTGTTTCATGATATATGTTAGTATGCATTTTGGTGAAGATTCATTGCAGTATTATGTAGGAATAACAGGTGAGAATTTTTTACCAGTCAGTTGCAAGTTGTATATAATTATGCATATAAATATGGATCAACTATAATAATAAATATTACAATTATCGTTAATTGAATGATAGATGGTGCCATGTACTAGTGTTATTAGGTTGTTCAGGATCACTCAGAATTTAATTGTTGGCCATGTTTAGAAATGCATCATGTCCCAACAGCCAAACATTATGACACCATATGCATAAGGTCATGCACCCAATGACCCAGGCTCCTGCGCCAACACAATCGAACGTCTGGTGTATGAAACTATTAGCAGTGATTTGCAGCAAGTGTGTTTACTAGATTTTGTTTTCCAGCCACAGTGCAATTTATAAATTATAGCCACAATTAGCTTAGTAGGTACTTGAACAGCCACTCAGTGCATTAGCAGCGGACAGGCTCGAAACACTATGGTAACTAGTCAGGCGTAGCCGACCCTCCCCCCCTTCCCGCGCTGGGGGGAAGGTCGGCTACGCCTGACTATATAGACGGTAGCATGAGGTCACACATTTCGCACTGACGCGAGTTTCTCTGTTGACTGTGGCGGCAAACTCTCAACGGACGTGTGGATTCTGTTCATGGTCATGACTGTAGCGGTGATGCTGCCAGGTGAGGGATTTCGGATCATGTATAATATACGGACAAGCCGCGCCGTTTTTCACTGTTTCTTCCGCTAACTGGCGTTCTAGACTGAATAAATATGTAACTTAATGCAAACCTAACCCCATCCTACCCCTAACACTAAAGTTGTTAGAGCCGGGCCGAAGTATCGTTTCCGAACTGAGTGTCCCGGCGCGAGTCGCCAACTGTGAACGATTAAGCCCGGCTCTAACCGAGCTCTAACAACTTTAGGGGGTTAGGGTTAGGGTTAGGTTTCAAGTTGTTGATTCAATCTAGAACGCCAGTTAGCGGAAGAAACAAAGAAAAAACAGCTTGTCTGTATATTGATCCATGCACTTACGGGTGTAGTGGCGATTGGTGACTGCAACCATATATACACTAAGGGTGGTTTGATTGTATGCAAGCTTAAGCTTAGCCGGCCATAAAACTTCTTTAGTCACCTGTCAGCCACTCAATGCCTTATACGGAGAGCCTGAAGAACCGCGTGACGTCATTCTTGTCACCGTCCGTTGCCGCTGCGTTGACATCGAGTATAACGTGGTTCCACAGTTCTCACACACTGAGGATGGATATGCGGAGTCTGGTGATGGTCGTGTCTCTAGCAGTGCTGCTGCTGACAGGTGGGAGCCTGCACAGGGATAAAATAAGAATATGAGTATGTTTCACCATCTTTTGTATTCGTGCACTCCCGCAGCCATTTCTTCAGCTGAACTACCAAGACCCAATATAACAAGACATCAGTTGTTTAGCTCTGCACTTACGGGTCTAGTAGCGATTGGTGTTAACAAATCCAATACCATTTGGTGCAGCGCTAGTCACAGGGTTATGGGTTCAAAGAAATTGCAAATGCTTCTCTGGGCATACACTAACAGAACACTTCTGCCTGCTGTCGACAGAGGACAGTCGAGTGGTCATGAAGTGTACATGGAGCGGTATGCTGGCAGCAGTAGCGAGGACAATGTTATGTGGCGCAGAGTTCTTCATTTCAAGACAACAAAGCCTTCTTCTGCTGGGAACTACACATGTGTCGCCAATTACAAAGGGAATATGAACTCACATCAAAGTGTGGAAATTCGAGTTTCAGGTGAGTGAAGTAGTGTGTGAGTATCTAGACTGTCCCAAATAAACTCAGGTGTGAACTAATCACAGGTCCAAGATTGTCTCCACGCCCTGACGTTTGTTTGGGATGGTTCAGCTCTCAGTCTGAGCAATGAGCAAAGGTGCACTAGTGGGCAGCATGGAGCACTAGCAGTAGTCTAGCTTAGTCTTCTATACCTTCCTTCCTAGCTATAGGCAAGCACTGTATGGGACACAGTGTACTCAAGTATCTCTGATCTGGTCCAACAGTGCTGTTTGTATGGTACAAGGAGCACTGTAAGACTACATCGTAGTTACTTGAGTTACTGTTATACAACTACTTACTGCTATACACTTAGCTAATGATGTGATACCACAGTATGGTATCACACCATTAGCTAATTGTATGTTTGTCAGTGAATGTACTTTATCGCCGATGCACAAACACTGTGTGGCAGACCCTTAGTTGGCCACACAATGCCACCATGCATGGTCCCATTGTGCTGTGTTTACAACCTGTGGGGGTTCATTTTCATTGTACAGTATTCAGCTACTTCTATAGCCATGACAATATTCAAAGCATCAGTTGAGTAGTGCTTGAGCAGCCATACATACACTACATACAACGTGATAAACTAGTCACAGAGAGAAGCTATGTAAAGGAACAATATACTTAGTTGCACTTAAATTAGTATTATATACTTATGTATATAAGCATACTTTCTGCTGTCCTTTTCTATTGTTAATATATGGGTTGCAATGCAATAGTTTTATGTGCAATGAGTATAGTAGAAATAATTACAGTAAGTACAATGGGATATGTGCAACAGTACTATTGGAATAATTTACACTATAATGTGTGTGCCAAATGCCATAATATATATATATATATCCTCATTTAGTTTGTATTCCATTGTATGCCTGCTTCCTCAGACATTGACTGTGGTGATCCTGGTACCCCTACAAATGGCATTCGCCATCCTTTCAGTACAGTCTACACAAGTGAAGTACTCTACCAGTGTTCAATGGGCTACACACTACAGGGACCAGACAGAAGGACCTGTCAGTCTGATGGACAGTGGAGTGGACATCTGCCGCAGTGTAATAGTATGTTTTTAAAGCTTGTTCAAGGGAGGAAAGTAAGGTGGTAACTAGTTCCTTATTGCGATGGGACATGTTCTTTGTGGTCAGATTCAGTTGGAGAGAGAGTTACGTAGTCTGAACTGAATGAGTGTACATGTTACAAATGTAGTCTTCAGCTGGTTTGTATACGTATATAAGAGACTTTAAGAGACTTACCCTTCAGCCAGGAGCGATTTCAAAAGGCTCTATCTGCGCCAAAGCGTTCAAAGTCCCTCCTTACAGTGCAAATTATTAAGGCGCTCTTCATCTGCATTCTGACTTGAAGAAAGCACAGCAAGTTGCTGCTGTTTGTTCCAGTGATTTTGTTACGCAGCCATTTTGAATATAGTTAGGAACTGAACGTTTCTGCGGGATATTTAAGTTTGCCTGTAAAATGTTAAACTGGAAGACCAGACTTGCTTTACTTAGTGGTGTATGAAAGTTTGATTGATACAAGAAGTAAAGTTTGTAGTGCTGTTGTTAGTGATATGCAGTCAATCAGTTGATTGCATATCACTAAATAAACAGCACTCCTAGCTATGTAATTCTGGGAGTTTGCTTGTTGTTTGCTGAGTTAGGTTTGTTGTGTATTGTTTAGTGTTGTCATAATTCATGGTATAGCGTCTAAATATCCATTCACGTGGCGTTGCTCTCGACCATGTGGTGTTTGTGTTACGGGCTTTGCCATTGTGTTTGGCGCGACACCTTATAGCGCACGTGTGTATCTTCATTACTGGATGTTGACCTCGACTATGTGCAATCATTCGCCTGAAGGAAGTTATGATCTAAATAACATAAGATTGGGACACTGAAACTTTCCATAATATAACTATAGCTTCTTGTGCCAAGGGTTTAGCACTTTAGTGCCTAGTTATTTATTACTAAAATATTTTACTATTGTACGTATATATCAGAACTGCATACAAGTTATGTTCATCACCTATGGATCATTGTCAGTGATTGTGAGTTGCCTCTGGTAGTTCAGAGTTTTGCTTCTTTAAATTTCAATTGTGATGGTCTAGGGAAAGGTACATCCCCCACAACCAGTGGCACATCCCTTACAACCAGTGGTACATCTAACTCAAATGGTACAAAACAAACAGTTACAAAGTCTACCGAAGGTAAATCTCTCTCTCTCTCTCTCCCTCTCTCTCTCTCTCTCTCTTTAATGTTGAACTAATCTATCATTTGTTGTTGCTCTATCCTCATGCTGGCCATGGCAGAAACTGGTTCCGCAGCAGTGATTGCCAGCGTAGTCGTTATACTTCTTCTTCTCCTGGGATGTGTGTCTGTCATAGTCATTACAGTCGTGGTCATCTACCGGTATGGTTGGGTTCCACTACCTTGCAGAAATTCGTATATTATCAATTATAGTTTGAAAGGTGTTAAAACTATGTCATACATATTCTAACCTAACACTCAGGAGGTTCCGCTCAAGGAAGTCATTCAGCCCTACAGAGTTGTATCAATCCAAAATGGAAAGTTTCCCACTGCCTCCTGAAAAGGAGGTGAAGTTTCTAGGAAATGTTACCACTAATGGGTTCTCATGGCCAGAGGATGCAGTTGGGCAGGCTACCCAAGCTGACAAAGAAACAGGTGTGTGGTTGGAACTCACATTGTTGTACCTGACCAGCTCGCAGCACTGTGTGCCTATATACATAAATGTGCTGAAGTATTATTATGGATGTAATTTTTAACTTCTGATGGCTATTTATATGCAGAGTTTGGGGACAGTCATTCGATCACTGAAGCAGATGGAGAGGTGTCTGTTGTAGCAGTAGCGGACTCCACTCAACTCAGTGATGAAGCAGAACATAGTGATGCAGTGTCAGATCAGCTAGATGAAGAGGCACAACCTGGTAGTGGATGTGGTGAGCTAGCCAAGCGGACTCCAGTTGCATTATAAGACGTACAGGACGTTATAGTAGTACTTGGGGGAGCCATTATTATGCTATGTCACTATACAAGAATCAGTTTTGCCGGCTTGATAAGTGCAGACAATTGTTTCCGGGCAATGTTGTGTGAAAATTAGTCTTAAACAAGAAGCGGTTCTGTATTAGTCTTACTCTTAATTTAGTCTTTTACTATTTTACAGCTATTTTCTGTATTCTGTGTAGCATTTTGAATATTTTGCTTACAATGATTTGTTGTCACTGTGAACCCTATTACAGAAGCTGCACGTGCATATGAAGCTAACAATTTTGTGGAATACGTCAAGAAAATGCATATACAGAGGGACAGAGGTTTTGAAGAGGAGTTTAAGGTTAATAAAGCAACACATAATTTTATATGTATACATATAAGCCTATAATTAATAATTAATTATTAATTGGATTGAGATGTGTGGAAGACAAGTATTATGATTGCAAATTGCGATTGCGTCCAATAGTTCCTGTCATATATGAAACTGCAGATGTAGTCCTGCCTATACTATCCCTTCCTGCTGTATTTACATGAGTGCAGAAAATTGTTGATGATCCAAATGGAGTTCATGATGTTGCCAAAGCCAACCGTTCCAAGAACAGGTACCACAATGTCCACACATGTAAGTTTATGTGTACTCAAACTAAACCCATTCTCTGACATTTATCCAACTATTATACGAGTTGGTGTGGAGTTTTTATATATATACCCTCACACAGTTGACCACTCTCGAGTTGTGCTGTCAGAAGTAGATGAACAGGGAAGTGACTATATCAATGCGTCATACATCAACGTAAGTCCATAGCATTGTACATTTCTTGAGAGCTTGCAAACCTGTCATGTTTATTTGTCTGCAATGTCACTTTCCTATTTCATATTACACAGGGTGAACATGGAGATATCTACATTGCATCACAAGGTGTGTAATATAGCTATGTATGTTTGTACATGTCACATGTATATACATAGCTATAGTAGCGTGTGTGTCCTCCTGCAGGTCCCACACCTGAAACAGTCTCTGATTTCTGGCTGATGATCTGGGATGTGCGACCAGCTGTGATTGTCATGTTGACGAAAGTGAACGAAAATGGAAGGGTGAGAACTGACATATATAATATTGTAATAATAATATCATATGGTGATAGTGCAATCCTGTAGTAAAGGATAGGGCTTTGATATAAGCGCCCTCGGGTCGATATTTTCGTACTCAACCCAACCACCCTACATCATATATTGCATATTGTACAGATCCTTCTAAAGTGGTACTATACTGTGCCAAATAACATAGCATTAGCAGTATAGTCAGTAGATATGTATATTGACTGTGGGCTCTGGAGGTATGTATATTCTTTTGAGGACAAACACACGTATCTCTTTTAGCAGTCCTCCTAACAGTTTCAATAACATGTGCATTATGCACTGGCATCTGACGCACCCAGATTTATAACTTTGAAAGCAAAATGGGTTAAAAGTAAAGGATAGCATTTGCAAGACCTCCACCCCACTATATACATTACATCCACATAATTATTGTAGATATGTTGAAATTTCTATTAAACACAGAGAAAATGTGAGCAGTATTGGAATGAACAATTGGACGAACCTTATGATGCTGGTAGAGGTTTCACTGTGGTCACTACGGGATACAAAGGTTTTGCTGACTATGTGGTCAGGGACATGGCCCTCACGAGAGTGAGTTTGTCCAAAAACATGCAATCACCAAAACACTGCATTCAACCTAGTAAACGTAAGTAAAGTAAAACACATACTTACATGATGTCGTAGAGGCTCATGCTACGGAATACATAGAACCAGAGAGATATTGAGCTAACACGTAGCAATAGTTCCAACAAGTAAGACGTTTCGACCGCGAAGGTCTTCGTCAGTTACAAAACTTTTGTTTTTGTAACTGACGAAGACCTTCGCGGTCGAAACGTCTTACTTGTTGGAACTATTGCTACGTGTTAGCTCAATATCTCTCTGGTTCTACATACTTACATATAATTATGTAATACAGTAATTCAATTAAGCAATTCATGTATATAATTATAATATGTAATTATGACTGCGTGCTTTTTCTTCAGTCCTCTGATGAACATGATAGAACCTTCTGTCTGAAACAGTTCCAGTACACAGGATGGCCAGACCACGGAGTCCCATGTCAGTCGTCCTCCCTGGTCAAATTTATTCAACAGGTCAGGAATGAGTTTGAGGGCACTGATGCCCCCATTGTGATACACTGCAGGTGAGGGTGACAAGTATGGAAGAGAAGGTCTATTTTTTGTAGGGGTTATGGAAGTTCGGAAGGAAATTTTTATATACTTTAAATGGATGAAGTCTTTTCCCATATGTATTCATGTTAATATCCATAGTGCTGGTGTGGGTCGCACTGGCACTTACATCTGTCTTGATGCAATGATGGAGAGACTGAAGAAGAGAGATGACTTGAACATCTTTGAGTGTGTAAGCATCTTTGAGTTTGTCAGTGAAATGAGGACACAAAGGATGAAAATGGTGCAGACACTGGTGAGCAGAACATCATCTGATGCTTATAGTGTGACTTGCATTACTTTATTGAAATTCAACATATTATACACACCACAACTCATTCTTACTTGGGCTATTCACATGCACATGCAACATTTTTGATCCTGCAGGATCAGTATGTATTCATCCATGATGCCCTCTGTGACTACATCACATGTGGGGACACCAGTGTGCCTGCCCATGAGCTGAAGGGAGCCATTGCCACATTCATGAGAGTTAACAAGAATACAGAGATGACTGGCTTTCAGGAGCAGTTTGATGTGAGCACCATCAAGTGTAATATTAGCATGTTTTGCCCATGGGAATAGTGAATATAATAATGAAAGTGTTGTTATAACAGATGCTGGAGAAACTAAGTAAGACCCCATGCCCTGAAGACGTTGCATTTGCCAAGAAGATGGTGGTGGCAAAAAGAAATAGGTACAAGGACCGATTTCCATGTGAGTTATATATTATTAATGATCCTTTTGTGTAGGTGTGGTTGTAATAGAATCTGATGTTTGAATACTCTGTGAATTACTACGGGTGTCTGTGTGTTTTTGATTTGACATTTATGTATACATCATGTAGACTTTGCCAACTACTTGCGGCTGCCGTATAGCTCTGCAAGCAATGGAACAGACTACTTCAACGCATCATTTATGAATGTAAGTGACATTCCATCACAGCAAGTAATGAACGTGATAGTTTGCATACATACTGTATATATTGCAATATATATATATATACTAATAGCGTAAATACAATGCTATTAGTTGATATCAAATTCTTAGATGTTTTTACTTTTGCAGAGCTACTCAGGCAGACGTGCTTTCATTGCAGCACAGTCTCCAATGGCACAGACGAGAAATGACATTTGGGAACTAATCTGGCAGTTCAGAATCTCGACAATTGTTCTCCTCTGTGAGCTCAGAGAAGAAAATCAGGTAATCCTTTTGTTAGAGAACTTGAAGTGCAGGATTGTCAGCTGGCCGTGGACGGTAGCACTAGCTTGAAATGAGCTGAAATCATGCCAATTTTAGTTGACATGCTAAATAGTGAAATGGCTTTCAGGTTTTCTCTTGTGTTCTGCCATGAAGCTGGAACCTAGACCAGGCCATCGATCCTATAATTGAATCATTGCCAGGTGCACAGCCACTTCAAGCTGGTTCGGGAAACCAACCAACACATGTATTGCATCTGTTTAGTATGATGGATTTACGTATACACTTTTACAATGCATCTTTATGTATAATCATTGAAATTTTGGAAATTGATTTTGTAGGACACTTGCTACCCTTTTTGGCCAGATGAGAGGATGGGAACATTTGATTGGAAAATTGTCAAAGTCAACTACAAGACGACTGTTCCCATGAAGGGCTGCGACAAGGTTTTGCTGGATGTGTCCAACAACTCAAAGGTATAGATGCCAGTGGATGTACGTACGTAGATGGTAGTAGATAGTAATAGATGTATATAGAGGTATGTATGTTATACAAATAGATGCCATTCAACAAAGGATAAAGGATTCTTATTTTAACTGGGCAGCCTTTAGCTTGAAGGCTACTCTTCCAGGTGCCCAGTGATTATGTACACACCGACACACACAGTGTCAAATCAGGAAATCAGTTAAATCAGTTTGTAATTAGTCAGGGAGTGTTGTTGGTAAGGGGGTGTCACTTTTTTCCCCACTGCCTTGGAGATGATCCCTGGCTATCCCATCGCCTTTGCTCTGCAATCTTTGCTCCCATCCCACCCACGACATGATGATAATCATGCATGATTCAATGCTCCTAAGACTAATTATTGGAATAGTGTAGCCTGTGACAGTTGTCTGTGGCTCTTGCTGACACATTGCAGCTCGCCAGTCCCCCTATGGAGGCGGTCCTGTACCACATTAGGGGTTGGACCACAACTGGTCCACCTCCTGCTGCCTCCCTGCTCGGTGTGATGGGAGAAGTGGCAGAATTGCAGAAAGAGAAAGTTGGACCTGTCCTGGTTATGTGCGAGTGAGTGGACACAGTTGAACTGCTGTACATGTTGTTGTATTTTAGTATCAATTTATACATAGTATGCTGAAAGTCAATGCAAACCAGTGATTCTTTAAGTAAAGCAGACACACACACATGAATATATGCAAGTTTTAAAATTTATACAATATACAGAAGCTGCTATTTGTAATTGTAATAATATATACATGCATGCAGGCATATGGCACCTATCTGTTAGTGTAAGCAGTATTTGAATACACTGTTGCAATATAATAAGTATTGCCTATTGTGCTGCTGTGCTTGTGTGATGCTTTTCTCTATTGCCTTCAGTGACGGCATGTCTCGCAGTGCTGTGTTCATCACTTGTATGTCTGAAATTGAGAGGGTCAAAGTTGAAGGAGGAGTGGACATCTTCCAGACAGTCAAGGCAGCAAGAGCACAGAGACCCCATATGGTCTACACCAGCGTGAGTGATGGCCCGAAATTGTGTGTATCCAACTTATAACTTGCACTATGCATGCGTGCATGTACTTTGCCGGGTTCAATGCGTTTGGCAGTGATTTATTGTTTGATCCCATGGTTTATAGCGATGCGATGCACGGCACTCTCGTCCATGATTTATTTCACTGAATCAACAGCTGCATAATATTTTATATAACAGAAGTCAGTGCTTCCAGGGCTTTATAATAGTTCAGGGAACACAGGCTCTCAGTTGCAGTCTTGTGTAGTCAGACGGCTGTCCCTGCTGACTAGACCAGCTATAGGCATTTATCATGGGCTTAGCTCGCTGAATTGTGGCACAGTGAGTTGGTCAAGTACCACAGAATAAGATAATGAGATATTGGCCCACATAGCCATGGACCCTGTGTGATGCGTCTAGTGCTGCAGGCATGCAGTTCTTCAAAGGCAGCACTTAATGTAGTCCTCCAACTACCACATACTGGCACAAGGACAACGTTAACTAGGATTCTATACTATACATACTATGGATACAGGAGTAAGTCTTGCCAGGTATTCTGGGCAAACCCCTTACTGCAGACACGGACATCACCATGAAGACAAACTAAAGTGGCCTATTAGCTAAACTGTTTGAACTAGAAAATGGTTTGGGGTCCATAATAGGCCAATGTGCTCATGCACTTCCTGCCTTCGAGCCTTGTACGTATTATTGAAGTACTGTATAGAGACACTTCTTGGTGGACATGCATTTGACTGACCTTATCTTGAAACATTGAGGAGAAGACCTGCACACTCACTCATTCTAGTGTCTGCACATGTGCTGCTGATGTGTTCCCTTCTCCTCCTTACAGGAACAATACAAGATGTGCTTTGAAATACTCCAGTCCTATTTGGAGTTGTATGACACCTATGCTAACTACAAGGGTGTTTAATTAACTGTGTGACTAGTAAATTAACTGCCAATAAGCTGACCTACTTGACTGTGTGATCGTTGTGTGTTTCCTGACTGAACGAGTGAGTGCATGTAAATGGCATGCAGGTTAGAAACTCTGATGATTCAGATGTGCATAATTTTTTTAATTCAATGGTATAAGCATAATTATAATATACTCTACATGACTGTACATGGCATGATTATACTACTATGCATACACAATGTCATATAGCTATAGCTAGAAGCCTCTGAGGAGATTTTGGAAAATACATAGAAGTGTTGTAGGTTGGCCCATATTAGTGGTCATGGGGATCTGCTCATCATATTCTTATATGATGCCAATACAAGGACTTCAGTAAATATAGATTATAATATAATTATACAATATATTATTACGACGACAATCTCAAGATGACAAACTTCCTCATACGTAGCTAAGTACAGTTATGTTAGCGGCTCTTTTAAGTAAAAAACATACATGTTCACTTGCTCAGACTTGTACCTTAATTGTGTTATGACTCTATCATGTTGACAGTCCCGGTCCATTAGAGTTGTAGACTTACACTTCATTGTGTGAGATCTCGAAAGGTTTCATTGCTGCTATATACGTATGGATCAGAAGACAATTTAGCAGTTAGTGTTCTTCAATTGCAGAAAGTATAGCTGCTATACCTGAAGCTTTTGCAGCAGTGGTACATTAAAATGGGTACAGGAATGGACTTCAACTTTTTCAGCTATGTTTGTATCTCCTCCTTTCAGTTATGTTACTGTTGACCTGAAGAACATACATGTACACACACTAAGTTTGTTGTACACGCACCGCTGAATGACAATGCAAGGAAGTCAGCAGTGTAAAATAAGATATTATAACTATTATTGCACTATTGCTGTTATAGAATATAATTGCACTATTTTGCTATCACTATTGCTATCACTATTGCTATCACTATTGCTATCACTATTACTATCCAAAGCTTATGCAGCAGCGGTACAACAGGTACAGACTGCAGAAATAGACTGCAACTATTTCAGCTACATTTGTATATCTCCTCCCTTTCAGTTATGATACTGTTGACCTGACCTGAAGAGCATACACACATGCACTAGTTTGTTGAATGACAGTGCAATGAAATCAGCAGTGTAAAATAAAACATAAGTAATGTTGTGATGACTTCTCTTGGAATTCTGAGGAGGTGACATGTAATGTGCGATGTGTACATTGTTATGTGTGTAATTTATATATGTACTTGTCTACTATTTATGCTTTGTGGAACATCACCTTGGGATTCAGCCATATTTAGCTACTTGTACGCAAACACGCGCTCGGGACCTATATAATTATAGCGATAGGCGATAAGCTGGCGCAGGAGAGGGAGTGGCCATTTCCCCCCTCTCACTTACGTCCTTCGTGGAAGCTAATGTCCACAGTGAGTAGTCATGTATGGATGTCTGGTACTGCTGTTTCTGTTGCTGAAATCATGCACTTCCCCCAAACCACCTGGCTAGCTACGTGCGTGCGTAGCCAAGTGCATGTGGCCAAGTGGATAAGAATTTAAAGATAGAAGTTGCGCGTAGTTGTTTCGTTGGTTACTCACTGGTGTGTGTGTGTGTGTGTGTGTGTGTGTGTGTGTGTGTGTGTGTGTGCGTGTGTGTGTGTGTGTGTGTGTGTGTGTCCATGTCCGTTCCTAATACCTGCACCTCCATCTGTCTGTGTACTGACAGAGTTGACCAGTGTACGGACAACAAACTACAATAGGCTGCTTACGGCTGCGGTACACCGGCCAGAGGGGACTCCCCTCATCACCATTAGCAACCACCGGTCGTGTCTGGACGACCCTCTGATGTGGGGTGAGTGGGTTTATGTGTGCCTGTGTGTGGTGTATGTCTGTTGTGTGGAGTGTGGGATGAGTGCATTGATAATATATACAGCTGCTGTTCGTGTATGGGGTAATTAGGGGATGTATAATTATACAATCTGTTGGAGTTAGTGTGTAGTGTTTTGTGTGTGTTGTGTGTGTTTGTGATATTCATATTGCTGTTGTTGTGCATAGTAGACATTGCTTCACGTTCATCTCCTCTCGCTGTGTCTGGTCCCCTCTCGCTGTAACGCTGTGTTGCAGGTTTGCTACCATTGAGATCTTTATTGTCGGAGAAATGTCAAAGATGGTATGTTTGTTGCTTCTCCACAAACATGACATGATGCACAAGGAGACATCTAGGAATTTGTAAAATGAATATCTTATGTAGGAAACTGTTCAAGCTTTGGCTAGTGGGTACTGAACTAACACGTCAAGTACATCCTTGGCACGATTTCATGTTTTATACAGTATTATCTACTATAGGGAGATGAGGAATTTGTACACATTACCCAGTGTACGGGATTAGTGACAAATGGTAGTAATCACTGAGTATTACGCCAACCTGACCAGGTTCTTCCATCCTTTGTTGGATGACTGAGGAGGCAATCACTGGTTGCCATAAATACGATTTCGCTTCCCATGGCCATGGTTTCAGTTTACTGACCTGATTGTTGGCATAATATCCAGTGATTACTACCATTTATCATCTCCTGTCACTGTGTCTTAGGGTCCCAGGAGCTCAGGAGGTCATGTTCACCAATCCCCTCCACAGCTGGTACTTCTCTACAGGGAAGGTACGTACGTGGCACAACACAACGTATAACACATGCTAATGGTGCGTGTTTCAGCTGTGGAGTACTTTGTGTGATTTTGGTATTGCTACCAGTATGTGTAGGTATGTAAGTTGTATGGTTGTATTGTGAGGCTGACGTTTGCAGATTGTGCCCGTGGTACGAGGCGACGGGGTGTACCAGAGGGGGATGGACTTCCTCTTGTCAAAGCTGGACCTGGGGGCATGGGTGCATGTATTCCCAGAAGGTGCGTATGTACACGCATATACCATACACACGTGTACACACATATACGTACACTCACTCACATGTACACACTCACAAACCAAACACTTGGACATGCATGCACACATATTCAATCCCACTCATTCACATTGCCAGCGGGAATCTACAAGCACACACGTACACACATGTATACCCACTCACGCACCAAACACTTGGACATCACACCCCACACTCTCCCCCACGTGCTTCACATTGCACTTCCCTGTACTCCCTCAGGTAAGATCAACCTTGAGAATGCTGTGACAAGATGGAAGTGGGGTGTGGGCCGGCTGATTGCTGAGTGCACCAAAACGCCCATTGTCATCCCTGTGTGGCATGTCGGCATGGAGGACATCCAGCCCACCAGGTCACCGTACATTCCTCAACTGTTCAAAGTGAGAGAAGCCAATACATCCATACAGACATATACAAAATATAGTCTCTCATTGGTCCTAACTGACACCAGTAGTATTGTACCATTACTACAATATTTCTCCAAGTTACAGACCGTGTTTCACGAGACCTGTACAACCTGACAATGTGCACTGCATTCTGTCTTGTCTGTTCTGTGCAGAAGTTGACTGTGTTAGTGGGTGAGCCGATTGACCTGTCTTTTTTGGACGCCCAATCATCAGATAATGCAGTGAGTTTTACTCTTTCTCGAATTAGCAGAATGCATGGAGGAAATGTTTGTGCGTACATATGTCTGTTCATGGCAGTGCTAGCTGATTCACTGTGTGTAGGTAGTGAAATGTCGGCAGATCACTGGAGCTCTTCAGAAGAGAATTGAGAAACTGAAAGACACTGCAGAAGAACTGCACCGTAACTGGACAAAGTAAACCAAACTGGTGACTGTGTACGTTTGTTGTTGTTTTACTTGCACATTTTGTCATGTTACTCTGTCAAAGAGACCTCCACTCATGTTCATTTTGCTCCCATTCATTCTGTTTCATGATATCAGTATGCATTTTGGTGAAGACATTCATTGCAGTATTATGTAGGAATAATGGTTGAGAAGTTTACAAGTCAGTGGCAAGTTGTATATAAATATGCATGTAGTGATCAAGTATAATAATAAATATTACAATTTTCGTTAATTAAATGATAGTTGGTGACATGTACAAGTGTTATATATTATGTTGTTCAGGATCATCAGGTCACTCAGAATTAATTGTTGGCTATGTCGGAAATGCATCATGTCCCAACAGCCAAACATTATGACACCATACAGTCATGCACACAATGACCCAGCCTCCTGCACCAACACAATCGAACGTATGTCTGGTGCGTGAGACTATTAACAGTGATTTGCAGCAAGTAGTGCAGTTATATATTAGATTTTGTTTTCGACTTGAGCCACAGTGCAATTTATAAATTATAACCACAGTTAGCTTAGTGGGTACTTGAGCAGCCACTCAGTGCATTAGCAGCGGAGAGGGTCGAAGCACTACTGTAGCTAGTCAGGCGTAGCCGACCCTCCCCCCCCCGCGCGCTGGGGGGAAGGGTCGGCTACGCCTGACTATACGGTAGCATGACGTCACTCCTTTCGCACTGACGTGCATTATCGTGTCCAGAGAGAGTTCTGTTGACTTTGGCGGCAAACTCTCAATAGACATGTGGAGTCTGTTCATGGTCATAACTGTAGCAGTGATGCTGCCAGGTGAGGGATTACGGATCATGTGTAATATACGGACAAGCCGTTTTTCTATGTTTCTTCCGCTAACTGCCGTTCTAGACTGAATCAACAACTTGAATGGAAACCCAACCCGAAACCTAACACTAGCACTAAAATTATTGTTATAGAGCCGGGCTGAAGTATCGTTTCCGAAGTGAGTG
Organism: Aplysina aerophoba; assembly: GCA_949841015.1. NCBI lineage: Eukaryota > Metazoa > Porifera > Demospongiae > Verongiida > Aplysinidae > Aplysina > Aplysina aerophoba. Next base: position 1,689,933 of record OX465039.1, read on the forward strand.
TCCCGGCGCGAGTCGCCAACTGTGAACGATTAAGCCCGGCTCTAACCGAGCTCTAACAACTTTAGGGTTGGGGTTAGGTTTCCCTTCCATTCAAGTGGTTGATTCAATCTAGAATGCCAGTTAGCGGAAGAAACAAAGAAAAACAGCTTGTCCATATATTGATCCATATGATTTCTTATCTACACACTCAGCCACTTCTTCAGCTGAACCAACAAGGCCCAATATAACAAGACATCAGTTCTATGGCTCTGCACTTACGGGCCTAGTGGCGATTGGTATTAACAAATCCAATACCATTTGGTGCAGCGCTAGTAACAGGGCTATGGGTTCAAAGAAATTGCAAAGCCTTCTCTGGCTATACACTAACAGAACACGCCTGCCTGCTGTCGACAGAGGACAGTCGAGTGATTATGAAGTGTACATGGAGCGGTATGCTGGCAACAGTGACCAGGACCATGCTGTGTGGCGCAGAGTTCTTCATTTCAAGACAACAAAGCCTTCTTCTGCTGGGAACTATACATGTGTCGCCAATTACAAAGGGAATTTAAACTCACATCAAAGTGTGGAAATTCGAGTCTCAGGTGAGTGAAGTATAGTGTGAGTATCTAGACTGTCTGTAACAAACTCAGGTTTTCTATGTAGATTGTCCCTACCTCCCCACACCGTCGCGTTTGTTAGGGATGGTTCAGCTATCCCCACTCCTCATTCCCGATGAATGAGCAGCACAACAGTAGTCTAGCTTAGCTATACCTTCCTAGCTATAGGTTCAGCTCTCTCCACTAATGAGCAAAGGTGCACTAGTGGGCAGCAGAACTAACAGTAGTCTAGCTTAGCTATATATACCTTCCTAGTGGGCACTGTATGAGAGACAGTATACTCAAGTCAGTTACTAGTACTTGAAGTATCTGTGAGACCACACTGTAAAACTGTAAGATGACATCTAGATACTTGAGTATACTGTTATACAACTACTTACTGCTATACAATTAGCTAGTGGTGTGATACCATACTATGGTATCACACCATTAGCCTATTGTGGCTAGCATTAGGAGACTATAGTCACAGCTTGCATTGTGTGTGTGTGTGCGTGCGTGCGTGCGTGCATGCATGCATGTGTGTGTGCATGTGTCCATTAGTGTGCGTGTGTGTGTGCTTATTTTGTATATGCGTACACATATACTCAAAACACAGGGATCTCAACTGAAATAATACACTGAAATAATTAAAATGTGTGTCTATTCATAACTGCAATGAATTGGTGGCTAAGATGACCGTCTTTCTGTGATCATGAGCAATCTTTTCAGGAAGCCCTTACTTTACTCTATTCTAATCTACTATTTTGGCACATTTGTTCAATTCATTCATGCCTTCTTCACCCTGTTCTTACTTGCTCCCCCCCCAATATTACTATATTACTGCCCCCAAGCTTATGATCAACAGTACATTAATTTCAATGCATGGAATAATTTAAGCAAAGAATATATGATTATGTTGTTGCATATGGGATATGTCTAACAGAATAATTTATGTGCGCCAAAGATGATATTACATCATCTTTTTCTATTCCATTGTGTGCCTGCTACTTCAGACATTGACTGTGGTGATCCTGGTACCCCTACAAATGGTCGTCGGCATCCTTTCAGTACAGTCTACACAAGTGAAGTATTCTACTTTTGTTCAATGGGCTACACACTACAGGGATCAGACAGAAGGACCTGCCAGGATAATGGAGAGTGGAGTGGACATCTACCTCAGTGTAATAGTAGGTTTTTAAAGCTTGTTCAAGGGAGGAAATAAGGTGGTATCTGTGTATTGTGCACATGATGGTGCATGTCTTTGTGGTCGGATTCAGTTGGAGAGTGAACTAGACTGAAATGAATAAGTGTAGATTTTTATACACAAATTTAGCCAAAAAGTATGCAACTTTGATGTTCATCTTTGCAATCAGTATATAATTATATTATATACCTTGCGACCATAGGCATGCCCAGGGAATGCCCTTTATTCTGTGGTTATTCTGATCATTCAGCCACTGACTGTAGTGATCCTGGTACTCCCATGAATGGCCAATGCAATCTCTCCAGTTTCATGCGATTGTAATTTTACGTACAGTGCCTTCTGTGCATGTGTGTGGGGAAAGGTACACCCCTCACAACCAGTGGTACATCCCCCACAACCAGTGGTACATCCCCCACAACCAGTGGTACATCCCCCAAAACCAGTGGTACATCCCCCAAAACCAGTGGTACATCCCCCACAACCAGTGGTACATCCCCCACAACCAGTGGTACATCCCCCACAACCAGTGGTACATTCCCCACAACCAGTGGTACATCCCCCACAACCAGTGGCACATCCCGTACAACCAGTGGTACATCCCCCACAACCAGTGGTACATCCCCCACAACCAGTGGTACATCCCCCACAACCAGTGGTACATCCCCCACAACCAGTGGTACATCCCCCACAACCAGTGGTACATCCCCCACAACCAGTGGTACATTCCCCACAACCAGTGGTACATCCCCCACAACCAGTGGTACATTCCCCATAACCAGAGGTACGTACGTCCCCCACAACCAGTGGTACATCCCCCACAACCAGTGGTACATCCCCCACAACCAGTGGTACATCCCCCATAACCAGTGGTACATCCCCCATAACCAGTGGTACATCCCCCATAACCAGTGGCACATCCCCCATAACCAGTGGCACATCCCCCACAACCAGTGGCACATCCCCCACAACCAGTGGTACATCCCCCACAACCAGTGGTACATCCCCCACAACCAGTGGTACATCCCCCACAACCAGTGGTACATCCCTCATAACCAGAGGTACGTATGTCCCCCACAACCAGTGGTATATCCCCCACAACCAGTGGTACATCCCCCACAACCAGTGGCACATCCCCCATAACCAGAGGTACGTACGTCCCCCACAACCAGTGGTACATCCCCCATAACCAGTGGTACATCCCCCACAACCAGTGGCACATCCCCCACAACCAGTGGTACATCCCCCATAACCAGTGGCACATCCCCCACAACCAGTGGTACATCCCCCATAACCAGTGGTACATCCCCCATAACCAGTGGCACATCCCCCACAACCAGTGGTACATCCCCCATAACCAGTGGCACATCCCCCACAACCAGTGGTACATTCCCCATAACCAGTGGCACATCCCCCACAACCAGAGGCACATCCCCCACAACCAGTGGTACATCCCCCATAACCAGTGGCACATCCCCCACAACCAGTGGTACATCCCCCATAACCAGTGGTACATCCCCCACAACCAGTGGCACATCCCCCACAACCAGTGGTACATCCCCCATAACCAGTGGCACATCCCCCACAACCAGTGGCACATCCCCCACAACCAGTGGCACATCCCCCACAACCAGTGGCACATCCCCCACAACCAGTGGCACATCCCCCACAACCAGTGGCACATCCCCCACAACAAGTGGTACATCCCCCATAACCAGTGGCACATCCCCCACAACCAGTGGTACATCCCCCACAACCAGTGGTACATCCCCCATAACCAGTGGCATATCCCCCACAACCAGTGGTACATCCCCCATAACCAGTGGCACATCCCCCACAACCAGTGGTACATCCCCCATAACCAGTGGCACATCCCCCACAACCAGTGGCACATCCCCCACAACCAGTGGTACATCCCCCATAACCAGTGGCACATCCCCCACAACCAGTGGTACATCCCCCATAACCAGTGGTACATCCCCCATAACCAGTGGTACATCCCCCATAACCAGTGGCACATCCCCCACAACCAGTGGTACATCCCCCATAACCAGTGGTACACCCCCCATAACCTGTGGTACATCCCCCACAACCAGTGGTACATCCCCCACAACCAGTGGTACATCCCCCATAACCAGTGGCACATCCCCCACAACCAGTGGTACATCCCCCATAACCAGAGGTGCGTACGTCCCCCACAACCAGTGGTACATCCCCCATAACCAGTGTTACATCCCCTACAACCAGTGGTACATCCCCCATAACCAGTGGCACATCCCCCACAACCAGTGGTACATCCCCCATAACCAGTGGTACGTCCCCCACAACCAGTGGCACATCCCCCACAACCAGTGGTACATCCCCCATAACCAGTGGCACATCCCCCACAACCAGTGGTACATCCCCCATAACCAGTGGTACATCCCCCATAACCAGTGGCACATCCCCCACAACCAGTGGTACATCCCCCATAACCAGTGGCACATCCCCCACAACCAGTGGTACATCCCCCATAACCAGTGGCACATCCCCCACAACCAGTGGCACATCCCCCACAACCAGTGGTACATCCCCCACAACCAGTGGCACATCCCCCACAACCAGTGGTACATCCCCCATAACCAGTGGTACATCCCCCACAACCAGTGGTACATCCCCCATAACCAGTGGTACATCCCCCATAACCAGTGGTACATCCCCCATAACCAGTGGCACATCCCCCACAACCAGTGGTACATCCCCCACAACCAGTGGTACATCCCCCACAACCAGTGGCACATCCCCCATCACCAGTGGTACATCCCCCATAACCACTGGCACATCCCCCACAACCAGTGGTACATCCCCCATAACCAGTGGTACATCCCCCACAACCAGTGGTACATCCCCCACAACCAGTGGTACATCCCCCATAACCAGAGGTACGTACGTCCCCCACAACCAGTGGTACATCCCCCACAACCAGTGGTACATCACCCACAACCAGTGGTACATCCCCCATAACCAGAGGTACGTACGTCCCCCACAACCAGTGGTACATCCCCCATAACCAGTGGCACATCCCCCACAACCAGTGGTACATCCCCCATAACCAGTGGCACATCCCCCACAACCAGTGGTACATCCCCCATAGCCAGTGGCACATCCTCCACAACCAGTGGTACATCCCCCATAACCAGTGGCACATCCCCCACAACCAGTGGCACATCCCCCACAACCAGTGGTTCATCCCCCATAACCAGTGGCACATCCCCCATAACCAGTGGTACATCCCCCATAACCAGTGGTACATCCCCCATAACCAGTGGCACATCCCCCACAACCAGTGGTACATCCCCCATAACCAGTGGCACATCCCCCACAACCAGTGGTACATCCCCCATAACCAGTGGCACATCCCCCACAACCAGTGGCACATCCCCCACAACCAGTGGTACATCCCCCATAACCAGTGGCACATCCCCCACAACCAGTGGTACATCCCCCATAACCAGTGGTACATCCCCCATAACCAGTGGTACATCCCCCATAACCAGTGGCACATCCCCCACAACCAGTGGTACATCCCCCATAACCAGTGGTACATCCCCCATAACCTGTGGTACATCCCCCATAACCAGTGGTACATCCCCCATAACCAGTGGTACATCCTCCATAACCAGTGGTGCATCCCCCATAACCAGAGGTACGTACGTCTCCCACAACCAGTATTGTGGCCCGCCACTTTCAAGCTGTGTATAGTTAGCAAAGCTTGTACACGTTGCACCAGCTTGCATACACTTACTGACAACCAGTGGTATATTGTGTCCACCACATGCATATAAATTGTACAACCTATATAACAATGATATTATAATTATACATGTATATCCACAGCATGATACCATCCTAGTGCAGTGAAATTCAGTTTTTCAGCCTATTTCTTGAGCGTTTCTGTAAGGTAAGGCTATAATCTACCTGAGTTGTGTGATGTTATTAAGCAAGAGGTTTGAGAGCATATGCATGAAATGCCTGAGGGTGAAGTACTTATGAACATCACATGACAAAGGTGTTGGATATAACCTGCTTCTAGACTGACGCCCAGGCAATGAGCGGTTGACGAGAGCAAGAGCTGACAGCTGCAAAAGCCTATGTACCACAGAACCCCATGAAGAGCCTACTGTCCGCAGAAGAAAACTGCTCGCCATCGCTGAAGGCTGTCGCTTACATTGAAGAGACCCACCACAGCGATTTGACCAACAACAACAACAACAAAAACAACCAATCAGAAGTCCTAAATTCCCTGGATTGTACTCAGGATAACTCTGCATGGGATTTAGAACTTCTGATCCTCAAGAAATGTGTGTGATGGGTCAAAGTACTGAGATGTCACCACTTGTTTCTATGCTTTTCTGGACATTCCTAAATCCCTTGAAATTTTTAATGGAATTATTTTTAAATATGCTAGTTATTTTAGTTTCCTCTCCTGATTTAGCTGTCAACTGTGGTGATCCTGGTACTCCCACAAATGGTCAACGCAGTCTCTCCAGTACAACCTACAACTCTGTAGTGACCTACACCTGTGATGAAGCTACACACTGCAGGGATCAAACAGTAGAACTTGCCAGTCGAGTGAACAGTGGAGTGGAAGTGTTCCTCAGTGCAACCGTGAGTTCACTATTACATTGATTTTTGAATGATGTAAGTAACATAGAGCATACTACTTGAACTAAGACTACTTGAAATGTGTGGCTAGTGTGTGAACAGCAATTGCAATCATGACTAATAACAATAAAGTTTCAAAGTTGTTCAACATTAAAATGACCGGCTACATCAATACCAAAATGCACAGTGTTGTTGTTTAGTACCTGTCTCTTTACACTGACATCACACCAACAAGGCCATCTTCTTGCTTATGTAGCCATCATCTGTGGTGATCCTGGTACTCCCACAAATGGCCAACGCAGTCTCTCCAGTACAACCTACAACTCTGTAGTGACCTACACCTGTGATGTAGGCTACACACTGCAGGGAGTAAAGAGTAGAACCTGCCAGTCCAGTGGACAGTGGAGATGGAGTGTGCCTCAGTGTACATGTGAGTTTAGAAGTAAAAGTTAATTTGATATTAATGTTATTCGTTGTGGATGCACTGCATGTGGTTATGTCATAATGAGATGCAAAGTGCTGTACGGAATACGGAGCTTGATACGTACGAGCTAGATGTTATAGTCTGAATATTATACATAATTAATGTTAGATATAATTTAATTCAACTACTTAATTAATCAAACTGCGTATATTTTATATGCACATATGAAGCATTCAATGTGCACATGTCACAGACCATATAGTATAGGTCTAAAGGTGCAGTTTTGCAGTTGAAGATATACCCAGGACAGCATGCATGAAACTTGGACTTTTCAAAAATTGTCTTCATTAAGAACATTATTGCATTGTCATGCACTGCAGTTGTGGTAAGCATCTATTCATCGCCTGCATTGACAATTACTCTGCCTTTGGACAGCAAGACTCGCGGTGGCACCTCCTTCATAGTGTGGTACTCCACAGATGGTCACGACAGAGATCCCTCCTCTCCACCAAAGGGAGCCCCTATGGTGTCGACTGGACTAAACTCCACATCAGTTACAATCACTCTACCAGAATCAGACAACTCATGCAAGCCCTATTATGTGTGGATAGCTGGCATCACTTCAAATGGGCAGCAAGGACCTTACAGCAAGAGACGGCAGGTGGAGGTGTGCAAAGCATGTACAGGTAAGCATGAAACAATGAAATGTATAGCATGTACATTATAATGTACGTATAGGTAACTGTATTAATTTTTAATATCATAGTCATGGCATAGTACATTAACGTGCAAGTGTTGTTAGGCAAGTACATTTACAAGAGTTTATAAGCTGCTTGTATATATGCAGTTCTGGATTCCCCATGGCCACAGGGCAGTCAACATGTACAGCTGCATCAGGTGGTGCTACTGTAGCAGGATCCTTACTCGGTGGAGCGGTGGTTGGTGGCGTTGTTGCCTTACTTGTTGTGGGGATCTTGTGTGGCTCTTGGAAGTTAAAGCACTCAGGTGGTGGAAAGAGCTGTGAAGTAAATTCAGAAGAAGAAGAGTGAGTAACTCTGACACCATTACTTCTTGAAGTGGGCAAGAGTATGAAAGGTGTTTGTGTGGCAACAGGCAATGTTTTTGTCAGCCCACAAGTGTAAGACAACAATTACACAAACGCAAGAACCTAACCATTCTCCCCTCCCTGTAGGGAGAAGACCTATGACACTGAACCTAACCATGCTCCCCTCCCTGTAGGGAGAAGACCTATGACACTGAACCTAACCATGCTCCCCTCCCTGTAGGGAGAAGACCTATGACACCGTTGGGCCAAAAGAATCTACTGTGATGTGTGACCATGTTGCCATGGAGACTAACCCTGCCTATGGCGTGTGCTCCTGAAACAGCCACACTGATACTTGTGTTCTTGCTAGGTGTGACAAGTTTGCACTGCTACTTCATAGGCACTCATGCATGAGACTGTTTAAAGATTTCCATTATAATTAATAAGTGGTCTTGCTAACATAATTAGATTCATGTGTACACAAAGCTTCTGTATAAGGCCTAAATGCAATTTTGCATGCATTAATGGCTTACATTTTAATTAAATCAACTCTTTAGTCATCAGCTGCAGGTGTGCACCTCTGTCATGCATAGCATTTACTTGTGCAGGTAACTGAACATTTATAAAAATGTTTCTCACAGAAGAAGTCTTAATTATAATCAATGGATATGGATTTAATTTTGTCTCAGTTTTAATTGCAGTATACACATAAAGATAATGTCAGGATGTTGAATAGTAATTCATAATAATTATATACATGCAATGATCAATTAATCAACATGGCAATCATCATTAATTCCCATCCATTCTGCACCTTAATTTCTTTAGTCATCAGCTGCAGGTGTGCTCCTCTGTCATGCATTGCATTCCCATCCGTTCTGCAACAACCCCATACACACTCACGGAGACATAAGATTGTTTGTATATATGGAACGTGAGCCAGTCATAAGTATGCATAACCCAAACTAGTATACTTAGTAGCTACTTGAGTAGCCACTCAAGCCTAATATACATAACAACGTAACAGACAACTTATGTTAGTATAACATCACTCCTTGCCATATAAACATGTCCTGACTGTCCGAAATACATAGCTAGAGATTGACTCAAGGTGCCGCTCACTGTGGATGGACATGCTGAATCTGTTCACGACTGTGTGTCTGAACATGGAATTCTCAACTGATACATAGGAACACGTTATGTACAACACATTAGCTATATGTCAGGATCACTCATTAGAATCTTATATAACTATGCCATGCTGGAAAGGCATCAACTGCCAATCATTCTAGACCTGCAACCATATATACACTGGTGGTGGTTTGATTGTATGCAAGCTTAAGCTTAGCCGGCCATAAAACGTCTTTAGACACTTGTCAGCCACTCAATGCCTTATACGGAGAGCCTGAAGCGTACCGCGTGACGTCATTCTTGTCGTACCGTCCGTTCTGCGTTGACATCGAGCATAACGTGGTTTCACAGTTCTCCGTGACGGTACCACACTGAGGATAGATATGCGGAGTCTGTTGATGGTCGTGTCTCTAGCAGTGCTGCTGCTGACAGGTGAGAGCCTACACAGAGACAAGATAAGAATATGAGTATGTCTCACTGTCTGTTGTATTCGTGCACTCCCTCGGCCATTTCTTCAGCTGAACCAACAAGACCCAGTATAACAAGACATCAGTTCTATGGCTCTGCACTTACGGGTCTAGTGGCGATTGGTGTTAACAAGTCGAATACCATTTGGTGCAGCGCTAGAAACAGGGTTATGGGTTCAGGGAAATTGCAGAGCCTTCGCTGGCTATACAGTAACAAAACCCGCCTGCCTGCTGTCGACAGAGGACGGTCGAGTAGTCATGAAGTGTACATGGAGCGTTTTGCTGGCAGCAGTGACCAGGCCCATGCTGTGTGGCAGAGAGTTCTTCATTTCAAGACAACACAGCCTTTTTCTGCTGGGAACTATACATGTGCCGCCAATTACAAAGGGAATATGAACTCACGTCAAAGTGTGGAAATTCGAGTTTCAGGTGAGTGAAGTAGTGTGTGAGTATCTAGTCTGTCCCTAACAAACTCAGGTGTGAACTAATAGCAGGTCCGAGATTGTCCCTACCTCATCACACCCTTGTGTTTGTTAGGGATGGTTCAGCTCTCAGTCTAATGAGCAAAGGTGCACTAGTGGGCAGCAGCAGCACTAACAGTAGTCTAGCTTAGCCTTCTATGCTTTTCTTCCTAGCTATGTAGGTAAGCACTGTATATGGGACACAGTGTACTCAAGTATCTACTGTATGATCTGGTCCAACAGTGCTGTTTGTATGGTACAAGCAGCACTGTAAGACTTCATCATAGTTACTTGAGTTACTGTTATACAACTACTCACTGCTATACAATTAGCTAATGGTGTGATACCATAGTATGGTATTTTTGTCAGTGAATGTACGGCGATGCACAAACACAGTGTGGCAGACCACTTAGTCGGCCACACAATGCCACCATGCATTGTCCCATTGTGCTGTGTTTACAACCTGTGGGGTTCATTTTCAGTATACTACTTCCAGCCATGACAAGCTTTACAATATTCAAAGCATCAGTTGAGTAGTGCTTGAGAAGCCATACATACACTACATACAACGTGATGAGCTATTCACAGAGAGAAGGTATGTAAAGGAACAATATACTTAGTTACACTCAGTTATAGTATTATAATTATACTTACGTATAATATTATATAAGCATACTTTCTGCTGTCCATTTCTATTGTTAATACATGTTTTTTATGTACAATGAGGAGTATAATAGTAGTAATTACAGCAAGTACAACGGGATATGCGCAACAGTACTATTGGAATTTACACTATAATGTGTGTGCCAAACACCAATATCTTTTTCAGACATATTCCTAAATCCCTTGAAATTTTTAATGGAAATTTTTAATATTCTAGTAATATATATATCTAAATATATATAAAGAGGAGTTGAAAATGGTTGTCCGCGAACTCCTTGTGTGCACGCAACCAAATTGCCACGAAACCTACACAGTGCTTTGGAACCCCTACCGTAGAGTGTCCTCGAGGGTGCGACGAGCGCAAATACGCTTCAGTCGAGGAGCGCGCGGCAAAAAACCAGAAAACGACCGTCCGCCATTTGGTTTTACAGGGAAAGTATACGGATTTCCGTGCACGGTTTGCACATTGTTATTGTGGAAGCGCCGTCATAGAAATGGGCTGTTACTTCATGTACCGATCACGAAATATAAAAAATACCAAACCCCTAACCCTAACCCCAATACTAAAATGACTGTTAACCCTATAACCAAACAAATGTAATACTGAAACATAGTAAAAGAAAAACATATACTGGTACATGAAGTACGTACTAGACTAGAAATGCCATCGTTGGAATTTCGTTTTTTACAGCGAGCCATAGCAGTGGAAGCTCGCCGAAGGCTGGCTGCCTCTGCTAGTTAATACATGGGTTGCAATGCAATAGTTTTATGTACAATGAGGAGTATAATAGAAATAATTACAGCAAGTATATACAATGGGATATGCGCAACAGTATATACATATTAGTTATACCATGGCGCTGAGGTATATCATCCATATACACCAAAGCGCCGGGTTATAACTGATAAATACGGCGGCTGAGCTTTTAAATGTAGTTGTGTCAGAATAGGAAAATGGCGCCGTTGTCGCGGAACCACACCTTGTTATGATAGGTCTGTCCACGCAAACAAATTTAACAAACGAAAGTAGCGTCCATCGCAACTAGCTCTGAGAATACGACGACTGAGGTTCGTTGCTTTTGGTTGGAGTGTTTTCGTCGACGGATTCGGTCTGCAGCAATGCCAATTATTTGACACCTACATTGTTATCTTCACACCTTCCATATTCGGGCGTGGTATAACAGGATTTAAGAGCCCCTGAGACAATAAGTGGCTTCTTAATTCCTGTTATATCCCAGTCTAGCCTGCTAGACCCTTCTTTTAGCTTGTATATGTGATAGATTTTCCGTGGTTGCCATGACAACGGAGTATATTGGAACAATTTACACTATAATGTGTGTGCCAAATACCATAATATATATGCAATATATCATCATTTAGTTTGTATTCCATTGTGTGCCTGCTTCTTCAGACATTGACTGCGGTGATCCTGGTACTCCTACAAATGGCATTCGCCATCCTTTCAGTACAGTCTACACAAGTGAAGTACTCTACTTTTGTTCAATGGGCTACACACTGCAGGGACCAGACAGAAGGACCTGCCAGGATAATGGAGAGTGGAGTGGACATCTACCTCAGTGTAATAGTATGTTTTTAAAGCTTGTTCAAGGGAGGAAATAAGGTGGTAGCTAGTTCTTTTTGCGATGGGACATGTTCTTTGTGGTCAGATTCAGTTGGAGAGAGAATTACGTAGTCTGAACTGAATGAGTGTACATGTTACAAATGTAGTCTTCAGCTGTTTTGTAAGTATATGAGACTTTAAGAGACTTATCCTTCGGCCAAGAGCGAGTTCGAAAGGCTCTATCTCCGCCTAAGTGTTGAAAGTCCGTTCATCATCTGCATTCTGTCTTGAAGAAAGCGCAGTAACTTGAAGCTGTTTGTTCCGATGATTTTGCTACGCCGCCATTTTGAATAAGTAGGAACTCAACGTTTCTGCGGGAAATTTAATTTTGCCTGTAAAAGGTTAAACTGGTAGACCAGACTTGCTTTACTTAGAGGTGTATGAAAGTTTGAAAATTGTACTTGATACAAGAACAAGTAAAGCTATATAGGAGTGCTGTTGTTTTGTGAGTTATCAATCAATCATTCAGATGATTGCGTATATAACAATAAATAAACAGCACTCCTAGCTACGTAACTCTGGGAGTTTATTTGTTGTTGGCTAATTTAGGTTTGTTGTGTAGTGTTTAGTGTTGTCATATGTAATATTTGACCATTCTATTCTCTACCATTTCCCATAACTATTGTAACTAAAGATAGTCATAGTCACCCACTCTGGTTTTACTTTCATGTCTGTGACATACATATATAGCTATGAGGCACATCCATATTGTGATGCTGTGATGCACACAAGATCTATGTATATCTATGCCAATCTCCATCATTGAAAGATTATGGTATCTTTTCATAAATGTATTTTGGTAAAGTGCAGGGGAACTTAGACACATTCACTGCATGCAACAATGCAGAAATGACTTGCAGCCTTGATGACATAATTAAGCGTATTCTTCTCCCCTGCACATCTGAATGCATTCATACACATAAATGTACTCTTGTCCAAAACGTGTACATCTTTACATGGGCAATAAATCCACCAATCCAGTAATTATTAACCCTCGGCGTGCATGCGCCGAGGGTTACAGTAGCTGTGTGTGTGTGTGTGTGTGTGTGTGTGTGTGTGTGTGTGTGTCTGGTTTGATTTTTCCAAACAGTAACAAATTGGCCAAGAAGACCTACGGATTGCCTCAGTGCTGCAGTCGCTAGATTAATAATGTGGAATTTTTCGTAAACAGCCTCTTCGCGAAGATACAGAATTTGAGTGGTTTTGTTATGGGCTTTGCCATAGTATTTGGCACGATGCCATATAGCGCACATGCATATCTTCATCACTGGATGTTGACCTCGACTACGTGCAATCGTTCGCCTGAAGGAAGGTATGATCCTATATAACTTCTAAATAACATAAGATTAAGATACTGAAACTTTCCATAATTTAGCTATAGCTTCTTGCAGCGAGGGTTTAGCAATTTAGTGCCTAGTTATTGTACTGATACAATATTTTACTATTGTATACATGTATCAGAACTGTATACAAGTTATGTTCATCAGTTATGTATCATTGTCAATGATTGTGAGTTGCCTCTGGTATTTCAGAGTTTTGCTTGTGATGGTCTAGGGAAAGGTACATCCCCCACAACCAGTGGTACATCCCCCACAACCAGTGGTACATCCCCCACAACCAGTGGTACATCCCCCACAACCAGTGGTACATCCCCCAGAACCATTGGCACATCCCCCACAACCAGTGGTACATCCCCCACAACCAGTGGTACATCGCCCACAACCAGTGGTACATCCCCCACAACCAGTGGTACATCCCCCACAACCAGTGGTACATCCCCCACAACCAGTGGTACATCCCCCACAACCAGTGGTACATTCCCCACAACCAGTGGTACATCCCCCACAACCAGTGGCACATCCCGTACAACCAGTGGTACATCAAACTCAAGTGGTACAGAACAAACAGTTACAAAGGCTACTGAAGGTAAATCTCTCTCTCTCTCTCTCTCTTTAATATTGAACTAATCTATCCTTTGTTGTTGCTCTATCCTAACGGTGGCCATGGCAGGAACTGGTTCCGCAGCAGTGATTGCCAGCGTTGTCGTTATACTTCTGCTCCTCCTGGGATGTGTGTCTGTCATAGTCATTACAGTTGTGGTGATTTACTGGTATGGTTGGCAGAATGAGTTCCACTAGCTTGTAGAAATTTGTATATTTTCAATTACAGTTTGAAAGGTGTCATACATAATTTATTCTAACCTAATACTCAGGAAGTTCCACTCAAGGAAGTCATTCAGCCCTACAGAGTTGTATCAATCCAAAATGGAAAGTTTCCCACTGGCTCCTGAAAATGAGGTGAAGTTTCTAGAAAAAGTCATCACTAATGGGTTCGCATGGCCCTGTGATGCTGTTGGGCAGGCTACCCAATCTGACAAAGAAACAGGTTTGTGGTTGGACCTCACACTGCTGTACCTGACCACCTCGCATCACTGTGTGCCTGTGCTGTAAATGTGCTGAAGTATTATTATGACTGTAACAGTTGTATTCTGATGGCTATTTATATATAGAGTTTGATGACAGTCATTCAATCACTGAAGCAGATGGAGAGGTGTCTGTTGTAGCAGTAGCTGACTCCACTCAACTCAGTGATGAAGCAGAATGTAGTGATGCAGTGTCAGACCCACTAGATGAAGAGGCACAACCTGGTAGTGAATGTGGTGAGCTACAAAGTGGACTCCAGTTGCATTATATGATGTACAGGACTTTATAGTAGTACTTGGGGGAGCCATTATTATGCTATGTCACTATACAAGAAGCAGTTTTGCTGGCTTGTTCAGTGCAGGCAATTGTTTCTGGGCAAAGTTGTGTGAAAATTAATCTTTTACTATTTATCAGCTGTTGTCTGTATTTGTGTGTAGCATTGTGAATATTTTGCTTTCAATGATTTGCTGTCACTGTGAAACCTATCGCAGAAGCTAACAATTTTGTGGAACATGTCAAGAAAATGCATATAGAGAGGGACAGAGGTTTTGAAGAGGAGTTTAAGGTTAATGAAGCAACACAATTATATATACATATATATATAAGCCTATAATTAATAATTAATTATTAATTGGATTGAGATATGTGTAAGACAAGTATTATGATTGCAAAATGCGACTGTGTCCACTAGTTCTTGTCATACATGAACCTGCAGATGTAGTCCTGCCTATACTCTCCCCTCCTGCTGTATTTACTTGCGTGCAGAAAATTGTTGATGATCCAAATGGAATTCATGATGTTGCCATAGCCAATCGTTCCAAGAACAGATACCACAATGTCCACACATGTAAGTTTATATGTACTCAAACTAAAATCATCCTCTGACATTTATCCAACTAGTATACGAGTTGGTGTAAAGTTTTTATATATGTAATCGCGGCTGCCTTGTCGTACACTAAGAGGAACAGGTCTCTCGATGATTCTGTCGCACGGGGGTCGATCTCGGTCGTGCACGGACACGGTCACTGAACTGAGCAACTCAATCACACCAAAAGAGCAGCAATACAAGTCAGGGTGTGTTCATATATGCACGTACAAGTGTAAGTAACAATGGGACAATAAACTGGAGTACAATGGGGCCTACGCTTAGCATATTCATACGTTAATACAGGAAATAATAACATGTCATGTGACCTGAATAATAATAAGGCAATCATGAATAATAGTAAGACAGCTCTGTTACATAGCTCCCCCCTTTGAAGAGTACGTCCCGGACTCTTGGTACTCTCAGATAGGAACCAGATCACCGAATCTGTCATGGGGCTGGCGGTTACGGCCAGGGTATCGTTGATGATGCTGATGTTGGCTTTGGGGAAGAGGGGGAACAGGTGGCGATGGTTGGTCTGGTTCGCTCCGTGCCGGAATGTCTTCAGGCTCTACCACATCCAGTCTGGTGCCAGTAACTGGGGGTTCAGGTACAGGTTCCCCAGAGACACTGGTGTCCTCTGCTGGTAGACTGCCCTCTACGGCATCACCACAAGGTTTCAACCGATTGAAATGAACCACTAGTCGTTTGTGAGGTGCCCGAAGTAGCTGGATCCAATAGGTACTGTCTGACAGCCTCTTGATGACACGGTATGGGCCAGTCCATGGATGATGCAACTTCTTGGTAGTCCCTCCTGACAGTACCGTAGTGTGTAGCCAAACATGGTCTCCAACCTGGTGCATATCCCCATGCACTCGTCTGTTGTAGAGTTGTCTCTGCACTTGCTGTTTGGCACCAGTGGTCTGGCGCACCTTCTCATAAGCTGCTTCCAGGTTCCGTTTCAACTCAACAGCATACTCTGGAGTTGTCATTGGTGGACTCACATCTGTTTTGAAAACTAGGTCCAAAGGCAACTGTGCTCGTCGCCCATGCAAACATCAGGAAAAAAGGGGTCTGTCCTGTTGATGCATGCACACTGGTATTGTATGCAAAACATACCTTCTGCAAGTGCCTTTCCCACTCAAAGGGGTGCTCCTTCGCCGTGGTCACCAGCATGTCTGTCAGGGTGCGATTGAAGCGTTCAACAAGCCCATCAGACTGTGGGTGGTAAGGGGTAGTCCGGGACTTGTCAATCTGTAGTAGCTGGCAGATAGCAGAGATAACTTTGGACTCGAACTGTTTTCCTTGGTCTGAGTGTAGGCGACTGGGGACAGAGAACCGGCAGAAGAACTCATCAACAAGCGTTTGCGCAACAGTAGTAGCTTCCTGATCTGGCACAGCATAGGCTTCTATCCATTTCGTGAAATAGTCTCCTACAACCAGGATGTAGCGGTTACCACTTGGGCCCTCGGGGAAAGGTCCAGTAAGGTCCATGGCTACTAGTTCCAAAGGGTGACCTGCATGGATGGGCTGCAGTGGTGCTCTACACTTCGGGGCAGGGGTCTTCCGAGTGGCACAGCTGGTACAGGCCTGACAGTATAACTGGACATCTTTCCAATATCCCGGCCAGTAGAATTGCTCTTTGAGTCTACTATGCGTCTTGTCAACCGCTAGATGTCCTCCCATGGCACCAGCATGTAGCTCCATGACAATCTGCTTCCTGTACTTGCTAGGCACTACTAGCCGAAGGGTGGAAGAAGAACCTTGCTCATCTTCAAACTCTCGGCATAAGAGACCATCTTTCACCCTTAGTTGGTTCCAAAGTTGGATGAGTCGCTTCAACTCCATGGCCTGTCCTTGTGGTGTCTACGGGGGGTGTCTGTGCCTGCCTCCTTGGCTTTTAGGATCTCAGTCAGGTTAGGATCAGCCAACTGTGCTTCCCGCAAGTCCTGCTGGGACAAACCTGGGATAACTTCCTGTGGGGTTCTGACTGTGGCAATGGCAGCATTACTCTCCTCTTGCTCAGCATGGGACTCTCGCCCCCACACTGCTTGCACGGGACTCGGGACAACGCATCAGCGTTGCCGTGTTTGCGGCCGGGTCTGTAGACAATATCAAAATCATATTCCTGCATACGTTCTAGCCATCTTGCTAGCTGGTTCTCCGGGTTCTTAAAGTTGCGTAGCCAGGTGAGGGATCCATGGTCTGTCCGTACTATGAAGTAGCGTCCTGGGAGGTATGGGCGGAAGTGCTGAAGGAATGTCACGACAGCCAGCAGCTCTCTCCTTGTGACGCAGTAGCTCCTTTCTGCCTTGCTGAGCACCCGACTGACATATGCAACAACCGTCTCTCTGCCATCATTCTCCTGTGAGAGGACCGCCCCAATTCCATCATTACTGGCATCTGTGTCCAGGACAAAGGTTTTGGTAAAGTCAGGGAAGGCAAGGATGGGCGCCTGTGACAGCCTCTGTTTCAGCTTTCTAAAGGCTTCTGCACACTGGTCGGACCACTGAAACTCACAAGTCTTCTCAGTCAACCGATGAAGTGGCTTGGCCATGGTAGCGAAGTCCTGGATAAAGCGACGGTAGTAATTGCACAAACCGAGGAATTGCTGAACTTGCCTCTGGTTAGTTGGGGTAGGGCAGCTGGTAATAGCCTGTACCTTTGCAGGATCCGTGGAAATGCCCTCCTCCGACACAATGTGACCAAGGAAGACCACCTCCTTCTGACAAAAAGTGCATTTGCTTGTCTTCAGCTTAAGGCCAGCCTCTCTCAGCCGGTCAAAAACCGCTCTCAGGTTGTTGAAATGCTCTGGAAATGATCTCCCTAAAATGATGACATCATCCAAGTAGACTAGGCAGCTCTGCCAATGTAGGCCAGCCAGGACGCAGTCCATCAGCCTCTGAAACATAGCTGGAGCATTACAGAGGCCAAAGGGCATGACATTGAACTCAAATAGTCCATCTTGGGTACACACAGCTGTCTTTTCTTTGTCTGCTGGATGCATTGCCACTTGCCAGTACCCACTCAACAAGTCAAGTGTGGTAAAGATGCATGAGCCTGCCAAGGTGTCCAGTGTCTCATCTATGCGAGGAATCGGGTATGCATCTTTTCTGGTGACACCATTGAGCTGGCGGTAGTCAACACAAAAACGTACCGAACCATCCTTCTTTTTGACTAAGACAAGTGGGGATGCCCAGGGGCTACTAGATGGTTGCACAACCCCTTTCTCAACCATCCGCTGCAACTCTTCCCAGGCCTGCTCCCGCAGTGCTGCAGGGGCTCTTCGCACGGGTTGGCGCACTGGAGGGTGATCACCAGTATGGATCCGATGTTGTACCTTGGCAGTGCGACCTAGATCTGAAGATGAAGTGGCCAGGATGTCCTGATACTCGTCCAACAATTTGAACAGCTGCTCACGCTCCGTAGGCAAAAGATTCTCACATCCCTCCACTACCTGTCTAAGGTCTTCACTACTTCTTAGCGGGGTGTCTGGTTGCTGTACGGGGGCAATTGTGATTACATCTTCTATAGGCTCCAACACAGCTATCTTGGTCCCTTTGTAGACTGTGGCAATGTCTGGGATGGGGTTGATCACTCGAACACGAACTCCTTGTGGGTCTGATGGGCAGACCACTGCACGGGCCACCACAACACTGGGCTTGATTGCTATGTGCTCCAACATCCATGTTCCCCCAACTAACACTGGTGTCTTGACATCAAGCTCCATCTCTGAAAAGGGGGGTACTTGTACTGTTCCCACACATGATACTGGTACCGGCTCCAAAGGGAATTCCGGGAAACACCGCCTAGCATCTGATACTAGAGGAAGTTTGAGTTCTCCACCGTTGACAAAGAGCTCACGGGATGCAATGTTGATAGTGCACTGATGGTCTTTCAAGAAATCTAGTCCAAGTATGGCATCAGAAGAGAGCTGATCCACAACAATCACCGAAACACGGAATGTTTCGCCACCCAGTAGAACCTCTGCATTTGCCTCACCTCGTACAGACAATGGTGTCCCCTCCACTCCCACTAGCTGGCGACCTTGGTATGGCTTCAGCTGGTGACAATTGGGGTCTGCTTGGGTCCACACTGTGGTCTTCACGATGGTGATGATAGATCCTGTGTCAACTAGAAAGGTGACTGGCATTCCTTGAATGTGACCGTTGATGGAATAGGACGAGGTGGCAGTGACTGACAGTACTGTGGTGCTCTCTGGCTGTTCCATGGAAGACAGGTTGGCCTCACCGGTTATGCCCTCCAGTGTCTGGCCATTGACACTGGGGGTGGAAGTGTCATGAGAAGTGGCCTTTGTCAAGCCCTCTGGTGTCCGGCCATCTACACCGAGGGCCTCCCGTTTCCCGGGTTGCTCTGCCTTTGCTGGGGTCGTGGAGCCACACATCCTCGGGCCAGGTGTCCCTCCTTCTTGCATCTGTGGCAGACAATGGGTCCACGTGGTGGGGGGTTGCTGGTATTTGGCTTCTCACCTCTCATCTTCCCCACCCCCTGTTGGCTCTGGGTTAAGGATGCGACTTTGGCCTCTAGCTGATCCATTCGATCTACTACTTGCTGTAGCAGGGTCATAACTGCATCGTTCTGGGCATGCACCAATGAAACTGGCTCTATTGGCATGTAGCCTTCTGCTACCTGCGCCACTCGACTACCCTTAGGCAACAAATAAGACTCCATTTCTAGAGTTGCACTCACCGCTTCATCCACGGTCTTGGGGCGCTTCTGCTTCACGCTGAAGGCAAGCTGCTGAGGTTCCAGCTGTCCCAAGTAGTGGGTGAGGGCGAGCTGTTCCCTCGCGTCCTCTTGCAGGTCAGGGTACGCGCGCTCCACCAGCTGCTTCAGATCCTCCGCGAAAGTCGCCCAATCTTCGCTTCGAAGCTTCTTCCGTCCCATTAGCTCCGCGAGATACAACTCCCGCTTGCTGCTCGGATCAAACCGCTCCTTGAGCGCCTCTAAGCACCGGGCGTAACTTGCCCTGGCCCCTTCGGGGACCCTCTTAAATGCGGTCGCTGCTCGTCCGACCAATCGCACCCGCAGCCACAGGAGTTTCTCCTCGTCCTTCCATCCGTTAACGGCTGTTCGGCCCAGTCCATCCAGCTGTTGTCGCCCTTGTACACCTCTGGCAGCATCACTGGCCGACCCGAGACTGCCTGGTTCCTCCCGATCTCCCCTCCGCGCTGTTCCTGTTGTGCCATCTCGGCGTGAAAATCCTGCCGACTACGCCAATGTAATCGCGGCTGCCTTGTCGTACACTAAGAGGAACAGGTTTCTCGACGATTCTGTCGCAAGGGGGTCGATCTCGGTCGTGCACGGACACGGTCACTGAACTGAGCAACTCAATCACACCAAAAGAGCAGCAATACAAGTCAGGGTGTGTTCATTGGGGCGAGCCTGAGCGAGCCCCACACTTACGTGAAGTACGCCACCGCTGTCTGTATGTGTATATATACAGTGCAAGTTGCAATTTACACCACTAATCTAAATAAATAAATAAATCAATCAATCAATCAATCAGACGTACAGCTTTTCTCCTCAGTAGGAGGTCGCCTTAAGTACAGAAAAATCATAATAATGTAGCAGTTATTATATCTTAAGGACATGCAGTACTGACATTAAAAGTTTAACTATGTATGGGAGATGTCATTCCATATCATCTATCCACTTCTTTCTTGGCCGTCCTCTCGGTCTCCTTCCGCACACATCCTCCTCGAAAACTCTCCTCACCAACCTCTCCTGCGACATTCCTTCAATCCTTTCTCTCCACTCCTTCTTCTTCCTGTCCGCGACTGCTAGCACTGCTTCAACTCCCAGCCTTCTCCTGATGTCTTCATTTGGAATTCTGTCCAATCTGCTCACGCCTTCTATTCTTCTGAGGTACCTCATCTCCATTGCCTGAATTTTGCTTCTGTGTCTCTTCTGAAGAGTCCAAGTCTCACTCCCATACAGGAGGGTTGGCACCACCATAGCGTTTATTACTCTTAGTTTAGTTGCCTTACTTAGTTCTTTCCTTTCAATGACTTGTCTTCTCAATGCCCCCACCATTCTTGTTGCTGTCCCAATTCGATTTTCAATCTCATCGTCACATGATGCTTCGTCATTGAACATGGCCCCCAGATATTTCATTGTCTGCACCGCTTCAACCTCTACATCGTCCACCACCAAATGGCATGTACCACCCCCTCTCTGTACTACCATCACCTTAGTCTTCTGCCAGTTTATCCTCATCTTCCATTTTGCCATCACTTCATTGAGCACTTCAGCATTTCTTTTGATGTCCTCCTCATTTTCAGCCACTATCACCAGATCATCAGCAAACAACAGGAATTGAACCTTACTACTTTCTAACTGCACCCCACCCTGAAACTTCTCCCTTGCCTCCCTCACTATGCTGCCCATTACTAAGTTAAACAGCCAGGGTGACATTGTGCACCCTTGTCTCACTCCCATCGCAACCTCAAACCATTCTGAATTCTTCCCCTGTACTCGTACACACGCTTCACTTTGGAAGTACAGTGACTCCACAGCTTCCTTCAGCCTCCCCCTGACACCATATCTCTCTAAAACCTGCCATAGTAGCTCCCTGTCCACTCTATCAAAAGCTTTCTCTAGGTCTACACATACCATCCTCATTATTTTGTTCTTCCCGATTACCTTCTCCCCCAGTTGTCTCACAGTGAATATCTGGTCGATGCAACTTCTCTTTCTCCGGAAAGCACCCTGCTCTTCTAGCACTTTCTCCTCGGTGATAGCTCTAATCCTCTTATCTAGAACAGTGGCGTACACCTTCCCTGGTACACTTAGTAGGCTAATTCCGCGATAGTTCTTACATTGTGTTCTACTACCCTTCTTGTGCACAGGGACAATCTGTGCCTTCCTCCAGTCTGTTGGTACTGTACCACTCTCCCAGGCCACAAGGAAGATTCTATGTAACCATTGCACCACTACATCTCCACCCGCCTTCAGCATTTCACCTGTTATTCCACATATTCCCGGAGCTTTCCTATTCTTTAACCTCCTTATGCATTCGCGTACCTCTTCTACACTGATCTTCTCTGTGCAGTCTGCGTCCAGCTGGTTGGCATCTTGATCCCTTCTCTGCTGCACCCTCTGACCCAGCACCTGAGTATTACTGTTTAGGTCACTTTCTAGCAGAGAGGCAAAGTAGTCCTTCCACCTAGTCCTTACCTCTTCTTCATCACACAGTACCTGTCCATTATTATCACAGATTCTTCCCACATCTTGCTTTCCCTTCACTGTAGATCGAATGCTAGCCCAGAACTTCCTTTGGTTGTTTACATAGTCACCCTGCAATGATTCTCCCAGCTTCCTCCATTCATCGTTTTTCGCTTTCCTAACTTCATGGCCTGCAGCTCTTTTCAATATCATGTACTCTTCTTTCGCTTCTTCGGTTTTCACTTGTAGCCATCTTCTATATGCAATCTTTTTCTTTCTGACTGCAGTTTCTACCTCCTTATTCCACCATCTAGTTCTCTGCTTGTCATTTCTGCACTTCTTTCGCCCACACACACCTTCTGCTGTCTCCATAACCTCGCTCTTGAACTCTTCCCACGACTTTTCCACATCACTACCATTTACCCATTTTGCTCCATTCAGTTTCAGTCTTAACCTGATTCGATATGCCATTTTACCTTCCTTTGTTGCTAACCTTTCAGTCCTCAGTCTGCTACGCTCCTCTACCTTTCTGGTATGGACTCTTCTATGTAGCCTAACTTTCATGAGCACAAGGTGGTGATCACTGCCTATTTCAGCTCCTCTAACTACTTTTACATCGTTCACGTTTCTATTCATCTCATTTCTCACCAGAAAGTAGTCAATGATCGATTTTAAACCTCTTCCTGGACACTTCCATGTGTATTTGTGTATCTCCTTGTGCTCGTAGAAGGTGTTTAGTACCTTGAAGCCATTCTCTGCACTGAAGCTCAGCAGTCTTCTCCCACTGTCATTCTCCACATCTTCACCTTCCTTTCCAATCACGCCTTCCCATCTCGCCACATTGTTGCCCACCCTAGCATTTAGATCACCCATCACCACAACATTGTCACCTCTAGGGGCCCTGTCTACCACCTCCTGCAGTGATGTATAGAATTGCTCCTTAGTGTCGTTGTCCCTATCATCCGTTGGAGCGTATACCTGCACTAACGTCAGCCATACTCCCGCAATCTTCATCCTCACTGTTACGCACCTTTCACTGACACATCTCCAACTCTTCACGCAGTCTGCCCATCGTTCCGCTATTGCTATGCCCACTCCGCCTCTTGCTCTACCATCGCTCACTCCCGCGTACACGTAGCTAGTCCCATCGATAACCTTCATTCCGTTCCCTCTCACCTTCGTTTCGCTTAATCCCAAAACATCGAGGTTATACCGCTCCATCTCCCGAATCAACTCACATTCTTTATTTCTTAGTGATCTGACATTCCAAGTTCCTATTCTGTACAATGGTCCTTTATTTCCTGATCACGCTGACATCCTTGCTGCTCCGGTGGGCTGTCAAATAGTAGACTAAGAGACCCGACGCGAAGGCTTCTGCTCCGCCATTTTTCGCACCTATAATAAATAAATAATATAATATAATATAATATAATATAATTAATTCACAGGGGTCCTGGAGGCTGTTGTGAATACATGTTTAGTATCCACATAAAGTATGAAGAATTTGATGGATTTTAAATTGAACAGATTTCTTAATTAGGCTTTCGTCTTTGTACAGTTTGCCGCCAAAGTGCCTATATAATTTCCCATAGTATAACACATAGTGTATGTAGCATTTATACAGATAGATGCTGTAGGAATAATTTTAAAGACAAAGTTGCCGGAAAATAATGAAACTCAGACCATCTGGCCATGTGCTCCCTAAGCCCCTGTCATTAGCAGGATTTCTTAATTAGCATTTGCACCTCTTAGATAGGAGGATAATTATATAATATAACAAGTATAGTAGTAATACTGTACAACATTTATAAAGGTCGAGTATTGATTAAGCATTGCAAATGGAGGCATTTATATAGTGAGCAACTTTTGAGTCTACTTTTCCGAAGAAGGAGGCTTCTACACGCGGCAGAGATGGCAGCTCCACCTTCTGGCCAACCTTTTGCGTAATACTCTGTCGGAAAGTGCGCCATCGCTTGCCGTCTTGGTTCCAGCATCGTCTTTAATGGCTGCCGTCTAAAAGCCCTTTACATCGCTGCCACGGAAAAGTGACAGGAGCGACGCAGAAGTGGGTGAGCGCCGTGAATCACATACGCTAAGGTTTGCCAAGTGTCTGTAGCGTGGAAAAGCCTTAGTGCGCACGACTTCGCTTTAAAATTGTCTGCACAAAAGGCGCGCCCTATATATATATATATAATTATGTATATATGTATATATGTGCCGTACGTCGTCTTAGGCCACGGGACCAATTTATGCCGGGTGCAAAATGGACAAGATGGCCGCCCTTTGCGTAGTCGTTGCGTGCGCCTCAAATACTCGCTGCGGACAGCGTCAAACGAGAAGGAAGTGGTCCGAAACGAAGCGTACGCTCCAACCTCTCAGCCAGGCAAGAATACAGGCATCGTACGAAGGAATAGCGCCAACTAATCTTCCTCCACGTTCGAGAATTTCACAGGACCCTAAGCGAAGTAGTCAGCAGATCACTCCTTTATACAATGCCCACAGGAACGCCACTAAGAAGAACGCTCAGCAACACAACCGCTGCTGAGGGTTCTGAGAATCGCTCTTCACCTGGCTTACGACAAGATCATGTGATTCGTACCAGTGCTCAATTAACATCCAACTTCCATTAGAATCAGCCTTAGCCTCTACATATCATTCATACAAGCAAACACTCGGTCCGTATCAGCATCTACAATGTATGCTATGCAGTCCAACGCAAATAGCTGCATGCCATCGGCACCTTATCTCGCTCAGGCTCGCCCCCACGATGCTGTAAGCATCTGCCTAGTATATGCACGTACAAGTGTAAGCATAGACTATGGTGTAAGTAACAATGGGACAATAACTGGAGTACAATGGGGCCTACGCTTAGCATATTCATACGTTAATACAGGAAATAATAACATGTCATGTGACCTGAATAATAATAAGGCAATCATGAATAATAGTAAGACAGCTCTGTTACATATATACCCTCACACAGTTGACCACTCTCGAGTAGTACTGTCAGAAGTAGATGAACAGGGAAGTGACTATATCAATGCGTCATACATCAAGGTAAGTCCACAGCATTGCTTCTGGAGAGCTTGCAATCCTGTCATGTTTATCTGCAATGTCACTTAGTTTCGCAATCATTTCATATTTCACAGGGTGAACATGGAGATATCTACATTGCATCACAAGGTGTGTGATATAGCTATTTAAATAACTGTGCTACAGTTTAAATATAGATATGTATGTATATAGCGAGTTGAACTAGATCTATTATAGAATTTTATAATTTCATATGATACTGCAATCTAGTGTAGTGTGTGTATCATCCTGCAGGTCCCACACCTGAAACAGTCTCTGATTTCTGGCAGATGATCTGGGACGTGCGACCAGCTGTTATTGTCATGTTGACGAAAGTGAACGAAAATGGAAGAGTGAGAACTGTCATAATATGATAGTGTACACATCCTTCTACTATACTGTGCTAAATAGTATAGCAGTAGTATAGTTAGTAGATGTGTATATTGACTGTTGGCTCTGGAGGCATGTACATTCTTTTGAGGGCAAGCCCACGTACCTCATTTAGCCGTCCTCCTAACAGTTCCAATAACAAGTGTAATATGCACTGGCATCTGACGCACCCAGGTTTAACACTTTGAAAACAAAGTCAAAAGTAAAAGGATGGCATTTGCAAGACCTCCACCCCACTATATACATTTCGTCCACATAATTATTGTAGATATATTGCAATTTCTATTAAACACACAGAGAAAATGTGAGCAGTACTGGAATGAACAATTGGACAAAGCTTATGATGCTGGGCGAGGTTTTACTGTGGTCACTACGGGATACAGAGGTTTTGCTGACTATGTGGTCAGGGACATGACCCTCACGAGAGTGAGTTTGTCCAAAAACATGCAATCTCCAAAACACTGCATTCAACCTAGTAAAAACATATACAACATAATCATGCATTATATATAGTAATTCATGCAGTTCATATAATAAAAAATATTATAGAGGCTCATTGCTACGGCTTCATATACCTGAGTTGTGTGCAATTTTGTATCTGACGAAGACC
This sequence comes from Aplysina aerophoba, assembly GCA_949841015.1. Classification (NCBI taxonomy): domain Eukaryota; kingdom Metazoa; phylum Porifera; class Demospongiae; order Verongiida; family Aplysinidae; genus Aplysina; species Aplysina aerophoba. Next base: position 1,716,713 of record OX465039.1, read on the forward strand.
TTCGTGGTCGAAACATCGTACGCGCTGCAGTTATTTGCTATGTGAAAGCTCATCAACGCAACTCATATAGTATGTTATTATGACTGTGTGCTTCTTTTCTTCAGTCCTCCGATGAACATGATGGAGCTTTCTGTCTGAAACAGTTCCAGTACTCAGGATGGCCAGACCACGGTGTCCCATGTCAGTCGTCCTCCCTGGTCAAATTTATTCAACAGGTCAGGAATGAGTTTGAGGGCACTGGTGCACCCATTGTGGTACACTGCAGGTGAGGGTGACAAGTTTGGAAGGAAAGATGTATGTTTTTGTAGGGGATACATTAATGGATGAAGTCTTTTTCCCATATGTATTCATGTATATATATCCATAGTGCTGGTGTGGGTCGCACTGGCACTTACATCACTCTTGATACAATGATGGAGAGACTGAAGGAGAGAGACGACCTCAACATCTTTGAGTTTGTCAATGAAATGAGGACACAAAGGATGAAAATGGTGCAGACACTGGTGAGCAGAATATCATCTGATGCTTATAGTGTGACTTGCATTACTTTATTGAAATTCAACATATATAGTATATCTACACCACTAATTTATTCAAATTCAACTCTTACGTACAAATTCAACATTTTATATACAACACTAACTAATTCTTACTTGGGCTATTCACATGCATCTGCAACATTTTGATCCTGCAGGATCAGTATGTATTCATCCATGATGCCCTCTGTGACTACATCACATGTGGGGACACAAGTGTGCCTGCCCATGAGCTGAAGGCAGCCATTGCCACATTCATGAGAGTTAACAAGAATACAAAGATGACTGGCTTTCAGGAGCAGTTTGATGTGAGAACCATCAAGTATAATACTTGCATGTTTTGCCCATGGGAATAGTGAATACAATAATGAAAGTGTTGTTGTAACAGATGCTGGAGAAACTAAGTAAGACCCCATGCCCTGAAGACATTGCATTTGCCAAGAAGATGGTGGTGGCAAAGAGAAATAGGTACAAGGACCGATTTCCATGTGAGTTTTTATGATGTTCGGACACTCTGTCAACCAAATTACCACAGGTGTATATGCCTTTTTGATTTGACATTAATGTTCACATCCTGCAGACTTTGCCAACTACTTGCGGCTGCCGTATAGCTCTGCAAGCAATGGAACAGACTACTTCAACGCGTCATTTATGAATGTAAGTGACATTCCATCACAGCAAGTAAACGTGATAGTTTGTGTATATATGTATATATACATATACATATATACATACATATATATATATACACAGCAAGTAATGAACGTGATAGTTTGCATATATACTTGCAATATAATGCAATATATACTAATAGCGTAAATACAATATAAATAGTGCCATATATATTGTCTATTGCAGAGCTACTCAGGCAGACGTGCTTTCATTGCAGCACAGTCTCCAATGACACAAACGAGGAACGACATTTGGGAACTAATCTGGCAGTTCAGAATCTCGACAATTGTTCTCCTCTGTGAGCTCAGAGAAGAAAATCAGGTAATCCTTTTGTTAGAGGTTTTGAAGTGCAGGCTTGTCAGCTGGCCATGGACAGTAGCACTAGCTTGAAACGAGCTTAAATCATGCCAATATTAACTGAAATGTTAAACGATGAAAATGACTTTCAGGTTTTCTCTTGTGTTTTGCCATGAAGTTGGAAGCTAGACCAGGCCATCGATCCAATAGTTGAATCATTGCCAGGTGTACAGCCACTTCAAGCTGGTCAGGAAATCAATTAACATCCGTATTGCTTCTGTTTAGTATGACAGATGTGCTATAAACAGTATACACTTCTGCAATGCGTCTTTATAATGATTGAAATTTTGAAAATTGATTTTGTAGGACACTTGCTACCCTTTCTGGCCAGATGAGAGGATGGGAACATATGATTGGAAAATTGTCAAAGTCAACTACAAGACCACTGTTCCCATGAAGGGCTGCGACAAGGTTTTGCTGGATGTGTTCAACAACTCAAAGGTGTGGGTGGATGCCAGTGGATGTACGTACGTAGATGGTAGTAGATAGTAATAGATGTATATAGAGGTACGTATGTTATACAGTATAGATGCCATTCAACAAAGAATAAAGGATTCTTATTTTAACTGGGCAGCCGTTAGCCTGAAGGCTACTCTTCCAGGTGCCCAGTGATTATGTACACACATACACACACACACAGTAGTAGTAGATACGTAGTATTAGATGTATATAGAGGTATAACTGTGACAGCTGTCTGTGGCTCTTGCTGACACATTGCAGCTCGCCAGTCCCCCTATGGAGGCGGTCCTGTACCACATTAGGGGTTGGACCACAACTGGTCCACCTCCTGCTGCCTCCCTGCTCGGTGTGATGGGAGAAGTGGCAGAATTGCAGAAGGAGAAAGTTGGACCTGTCCTGGTTATGTGCGAGTGAGTGGGCACAACTGGTGTACTGCAGTGTTTAGTATCAATTTATACGTAGTATGCTGAAAGTGAAACCAATGGCCAGTGATTCTATAAGTAAAGTATAGACACACATGAATGAATGCAAGTTTTATATACAATATACAGAAGCTGCTATTTGTAATTGTAATAATATATACATGCATGCAGGCATATGGCACCTATCTGTTAGTGTAAGCAGTATTTGAATACACTGTTGCACTCTAATAAGTATTGCAGTATAATAAGTATTGCCTATTGTGCTGTTGTGCTTGTGTGTTGAAAATGCTTTCCTCTTTTGTCTTCAGTGACGGCATGTCTCGCAGTGGTGTGTTCATCACTTGTATGAGTGAAATTGAGAGGGTCAAAGTTGAAGGAGGAGTGGACATCTTCCAGACAGTCAAGGCAGCAAGAGCACAGAGACCCCACATGGTCAACACCTGCGTGAGTGATGGGCCGAGATTGTGTGTAATCCAACTTTTATAGCTTGCACTAACCATGCGTGCATGTACTTTGCCTTGGTTCGATGCATTTGGCAGTTCCCTAGTGGTTTATTGTTTGATCCCAGTGGTTTATAGCGATGCGATGCGCAGCACTCTCGTCCGTGATTTATTCACTGAATCAGCAGCTGCATAATGTTAATATATAACAGAAGTCAGTGCTCCTAGGGCTTTTTAATATAGTTCAGGGAACACAGGCTCTCAGTTGCAGTCTTGTGTAGTCAGACGGCTGTCCCTGCTGACTAGACCAGCTATAGGCCTTTATCTTGGGCTTAGCTCGCTGAATTGTGGCACAGTGAGTTGGTCAAGTACCACAGAATAAGATAATGAGACACTAGTCCCACATAGCCATGGACCCTGTGTGGTGTGTCCAGTGCTGCAGGCAGTTCTTCCAAGGCAGCACTTAATGTAGTCCTCTAACTACCCCATACTGGCACAAGGCCAACGTTAACTGGGATTCTATACTATACATACTATGGATACAGGAGTAAGACTTCCCAGCCACTCTGAACAAACCCCTTACTACAGACACGGACATCACCATGAAGACAAACTAAAGTGGTCTGTTAGCTAAACTGATTGAACTAGAAAATGGTTTGGGGTCCATAACAGACCAATGTGCTCATGTACTTCCTCCTTCAGAGCCTCGTTCGTATTATTGAAGTACTGTATAGAGACACTTCTTAGTGGACATGCATTTGACTGACCTTAACCTGAAACATTAGAGAAGACCTGCACACTCACTCATTCTAGTGACTGCACATGTGCTGCTGATGTGCTCCCTTCTCCTCTTTACAGGAACAATACAAGATGTGTTTTGAAATACTCCAGTCCTATTTGGAGTTGTATGACACCTATGCCAACTACAAGGATGTTTAATTAGCAGTGTGATTATGTAAATTAACTGTGTGATTATGTAACTGCCAATAAGCTGAACTACTTGACTGTGTGATCATTGTGTGCCTCCTGACTGAACTAGTGAGTACATATAAATGCAGTGCATGTAAAGTGGCAGGTTAACACATTGATGAGTAAGGCAGCTTGGATGCTTGCCTCAAGTTTGGAATTTCTTTGGTATGCAATCTGACTGGAATCTTTACTGAATGATTACTTACATTATTATTTTGTGACATTTTGCTATATCCCACTAAGTAGCATAATTATATTTATTGCTTCCATACAATGACATTAGACACATCAGCATTATCATTGACTTCACAGCATCATTTGAAGTGACTCTGAACCTCTCACTGGACGCCTAACCTAGCTGGCAATGTGGATTTGCTTATTGTTTGGTATTCCACTAAAGGCCATGAAGCGATGACACTCACTGTTGGTGCTAAAGGATATGCTGCACTGAGTAATCCTGTTGCTATGGAAACTAACCCTGCCTATTCAAGTGTACATTGAATTAGCAAACGTATTCATGACAGCAGCAGTTTTTCATGTCAGAATGTTTCCCTCTGAATGGTGTGGTAATAGAATTAGCAGGTCTAGGAGTGCTCAGACTTGTATCTTAATTGTGTCATGACTATCATGTTGACAGCTCTGGTCCATTAGAGTTGTAGACTTACACTTCATTATTAGTTCTCGAAAGATTTCAGTGCTGCTATACGCATGGAACAGAAGGACAATTTGGTGGTTCGTGTTCTTCAACTGCAGACAGTACAGCTGCTATACCCGAAGCTTATGCAGCAGTGGTACATTAAAACAGGTACAGGAATAGACTTCAACTTTTTCAGCTATGTTTGTATATCTCCTCCCTTTCAGTTATGTTACTGTTGACCTGAAGAACATACACGTACACACACTAAGTTTGTTGTTCAAAGTCAGCAGTATATATAAAAGTTAATAACTAAGATATTAGTAACGTTGTGGTGACTTACTCTTGGAACTCTGAGGGGGTGACATGTAATGTGTTGTGTTATGTGTGCATGGTTATGTGTTAGCATGAATATATGAAGTGCAATGACATGCATCAATCAGTTAGCTATGGTGAAAATGTCAAGATCTCAGTGTCGAAAGGATTATGCAAGTCAGGAGCAGTCAGCTGACTGGATTACGCATGCAGTCCCCACACTGGATACTGATAGAATTGTGGTGCGCAGTTATTAATCTTATTGGCCTGGTTATATAGATTATATTACTACAATATAATACCAGTGCGACATTAGCTATAGTAGCGTACAATCGAGACACAATGGAGTGGCACAAAGGGGGTTCACATTTTGTTCTGTTGCTGCTCGTCTTGGCAGTTCCTCTCGACTTTGCTGAAGCAGGTGAGAATCCCCGTGTGCGAGATGTGAGAGGGCACCACTGCCTGTGTCTATATAGTTGAGGAGGGCGTTCTATCAAAAGGTGGTTTTAGTTCTGTATCTGATCTCCTTATTCTAGCTCTTTCTAACTCTTCCTCCTAATGTATGGTGGTATCGGACAACCATGATGTTACCAGATTGACTTCGAACCTTACGTAGCTAACTCAGTTGCCGTGTGATCGCGTATATAGCCAACGCGAAACGTGCACGTTGACAGACACCTAGCTACGCGCACACGTTCTCACTAATCTTGCTCCGTGATCAATGGTACGATAAAGACCAAGTTGTTGACGCACCACAGCGAATGCACGTAACTTAAAAACACACCATATATTTCTGGATATGAATTCACGTGCTATAGCATTTAATGCTGAATTACTTGACTATAGCTACTACAGTCAACTGTTTGAGCCAGTGACTTAGTTCTCTGATCAGGAGATGGATGGCAGATGGGGGGTAGGGAAAGTCAACATCTCTCAGCACAGCATGTTTGGCTTCCTTAATCTGAAAGACAGTTCTTCCAGCTAGAGGAGGAAGGGTAGGATCCGTTGGGTGAGATCAGAGCTGGTAGCCACAGAGGCCGGATCGGTGACTTAGTACCCTGATTACAAGACGGATGACTTCTGTCCAGAACGTACCTGCTGTGTTATATTTCCGGCCACAGAGGCCGGAAATGCAACAGGTGCTAGCTGCAGTGCAAGCCTCTTGTCATTGGTAGTATAAGAGTGTAATATAGCGCATATACTACAGTGAAACTTCAGTTGTCCCACTTTTCCCTAATGGTGTACTAATTGAATTAGCCTCCCCTGCAGCCTTGATCGACTTCCATTTCTTGGCTGCTACTTTGTAAACTGCTCTAGCTGCATTTATGATCTGTGCCAGGTGCATGATGATGCAATAGTGTACATGTCATGCCAAGTTTGTAATCTGTAAACTGACAATTGATAACCTGTCAATTGTCCCCTATGAGGTTCCCGGGCAGTTGGAGGCTGTCAGTCAATGTGTACTGTGTGCTCTGGTGATGTGGGGCATTGTTTCAATGGTATGTATTAATCACTGACTACTTTTTAACCTGACCAGATCAATAAGATTGATCAATGGCCTGGGGACCGAAGTCCTATTTGCTGCAACCAGTCATTTACATGCTGGTATTCCTGTAGCTGTTGGTTACGAAGAGCATACCTGTGGATTCCATATTGGTGGTAAGGCAATTTGCACACGGTCCTTCAGTTTCACTAGCAGATGTCTCAGCAATGATATAATTCTTATTCATGAGTTCATGTCATTTTAACACTTGTACGTATGTATAACTGTCCAAGGAAATTTGAGGCCAAAGGTTACCCCCACAGTAGGCCGTGGGTGCTGCAGGAGCAGTTTTGGTTTGCCAGAGTGATTCACAACAGATTATTGCAATGCAGTATATAATTATGTGCTTATGTGTATACATATGTATGTGTACACTGCGTAAGTGTAGTACATGCTCTTTCAGTATGCAGCTTTGTAATAGCCCTCTCTGTGCGACTCAGCCAGTCAAACATGCTGCACTGTATTCTTCATCTACTAAAATTTGTAGCCTGTGTTTTCACGCATGCGGTCTATGCATGTTGTGGTTGCTTCTCATTGCAGCTCTTAACACACCTTCTACCTTTCAAATGGTAGGCTTCGCCCTAGATCACCGAGTGCCTGCGGAATCCCTGCATGTCTTTCCGTGGGGTGCAACCTCATCACCTCGTGCACTCTTGAATTAGGGCATCCTAACCGCCAGATATGCACCAATTTCTTCTAAGTGCTGTATCTAATTCCTATTTGTATGTGTGATCTGGTATAGGAAGTGACGGGGGAACTCACTTCCATGGTACCATCATGCAAATACATTGTTACATTGTTAAGCAATGGAGTACCTTAAGCTGACTGGCATGGTGAGGATGAGGCTGAAGCTGGGAAGAGAAACTATTGAATGGATTTGAAGGAATGAGTTTGAATCAGACAACAGCTCATGTATTGACAATTGTCTGTAACAATAATTGTGTTTTCTTTTATATATATCTGCATTCACAATTTGGTATGTTTGGTTGAGAGAGAGACATGTCCTATAGTGCATGAAGACATGATGCACTTTAAATGATTGACTGATTGATTAATATAGACCAAAGCCAGTCTTTTACACCAGGGGGAAATTCCATAAGCACATTGGTGAGAAGAGCCTGACAGTTGATCCAAATCCTAGTGGTGTGGTGGCATATTATGTAGATGCTGTGTTAGAGTGGTAGTGTTATGGTTGGTTATACTGCAAACAATTATATTGTACAACTGTTTTAATTTGGACAAATGATTTAATAAGCTTGAACACAGCAGTCACTTTATTAGTTGCTGATCTTCTTCAGCTGTTTACAAAACTTAACACTCTGTAATTTTTAAATAAATAATGATAATAAAGCATTGCTTAAAAATCACATATATATACAGCTAAATTTCGTAAACAGCTGAAGGAGATCTACATACAGATCACAACATTCTATTACCTAATGAAGTGACTGCTGTGTTCCGGTCATTAATTCATTTGTTCATTAAACTTCACACAGCAATGAACCCACCATACTGTTTTATATTAAAGAGACAATTACAACTGTTGCACAATTGGTAATGTCAGTACACCACAACAACCTCTGTTAATGTAGTAAGCATCAAATATTTTATGTACAGATGTGCCCATGGGCAGTATGCATGGGTGCACCTGCTGGCAGTTTGTGTGATGGAAGTGATTAGAATCTGATATAATTGAAACATATGTCTTCAATATTATGCCATTCTTAATATGGAAATCTTCCGCCCAGCGATGTGACTTGATGGTCTGGATTCTCCAGGGTTTGGCAGCAGTGTCTTCTAAAAGAGTGTACATGCCATTCTGCCTGTGTTCCTTGTGTTACTATACACAACAGTACTGCATGTATTGTATATACCTCTGTGATAATGATATTTGACATAATTCCCTCTGTCCGTCTTAGGAGTTCCTTCTCAAGTCACTGGCCTGTCTCTGTCCAAGGCAGTGTCGTTAGGATTACCAGCTTTGCGGGCAAACTGGACCACTCCGCAAAGTGATGAGCCCATTTCTCAGTACCATCTTCAGTACAGGATAAATGGGACTACTTCCTGGGACAGTCGGCACATCGTCTATCCTCCTCAAACTTCTACCATCGTGCCTAGACTGGCAGCTGGCACTGAGTACAATGTCAGAGTGAGAGCAGTGTCTGCTGTGGGAGCTGGAATGTGGAGTGCAGTGCAGACAGAGAGAACATACATGAGTGAGTTCTTGTAATAATAGATTATTATAGTGTACAAGTTTTATAGGGCAGTTGTATATCTGGTGCCATATTTTATTGATATGTCACAATAATATATGTTGTTAGTGCAAAGTATAATACTTTGTGTTACAATTATTGTGTATATTGTGTGTAGTCCATGTATTTACATAGTGAGGCACCAGTGGTAGGGAGTATTTATTTCATGAAATGTTCTTTACAAGCATAACATTCTCCATGCAGTCTTGACTAACTATGATATTTCTTGCAGAACCCCCCAGTCCCAGCCATGACACTGTGAGTGCTGTAGCAGTCAACAGACGTGGTGTTATTATGTGTTCTGGACTGCACCCACTGTGCCCAGTGGTGAACTGCCTATCACCGGATACACCATTCGGTACAAAGTACAGAATAGCAATTCCTTCAAGCACACAAGTGTCAATTCAACCTATGTTGCAGTCATGATTGCTGACCTCAGTCCCGGTACTATCTACCGTGTGTATGTAGCTGGAGTCAGTGCAATTGGCCCAGGCTCATTCTGTTGTGAAGGAAATCCAGTTCTTTTGACAACGTATAATGGTAAGACTTTAATATAATGTTTCTCTCACATTATCCTATAGCTATAGCTACCTGTAGTATATATCAGCATATACGTATATTGCAGTGAAATTATATTCTATTGTACAGTCCCGTCCCAAGTGACTGGTGTGGCAGTGTCCAAGGCTATACGTTCAGGGAGACCAGCTCTGAGGGTGACCTGGACCACTCCCCAAAGTGATGTGCCCATCTCTCAGTACCAGGTGGAGTACAGAAGAAGTGGGACTAACTGGAGGGCAGCCAGCCCTGTTTCCCCAGGCTCAACCACATCCACTCTCCTTGAGGTTCTAGATGCTGGTACTGTGTACGAGGTTCGCATAAGAGCAGTGTCAGTCATTGGAAATGGACTATGGAGTGTGGTGCAGCCGAAGACAACACACAAGAGTAAGTTGTCTAGTGAAGTCAGACATTGTGATCGCCTCTCTGTCATGGACAGGGAGATTACAAAATGAGTGAGAGCGAGAAGGTAAGAGGACCAGCTGTCTTCATAGCAAATGCCCAACTTGCTAGAGTCTCCTACATAATTATATTTCTGGACATTCTAGTGGGATGAGGACACTGGATGATCCAATGATGTACATGTGCAAATTCACTTACAAACAGAAACACACATAATGTATTGTTAGCCATGACTTGTTAATGAAGTTTGCAAAGTTGCATATCAATAGCTCTTCAACAAAGTGTAATAACTCTTACAGTTAGCTTTATAGAAAACATAGAGAAATGTTTGCAAGTAACAAGTGCCTTCTCAATTTTCGTTTCAGCTACTTGTCTCAGTGCAAAGACCTGGTCACCTGCTCTAGATCCACTTTGTTAATCCATTGCTACTTGTGACTCTCCGCCTAACATACTAATCCTAGGTCATCTGGTGTGTAACATGTCCAAGTTTGTCAACTACACAGCTTGGACATGTTACACACCAGCTTGCATACCAGCTTGCATAACACTTACTGACAATGTATAGAGCTTAGGAACGGTGCACCATCATCCACTTCTGGCTCGCGGGCTCATGCACATACACATGCTAGCTGCCCGCTGAGCATACCATCGCACGGATCCTCAAGGCATGGGTTCTAAGTGGTCGCAGCATTGCAGCCCGCCCATGACCATATATATATGGCGATTGGGGACGAAGAATCGTGGCCACACCGGTGGCTTACATGGCTGAAGCTCCGCGTTAGGGTGTAGGCTATGAGTTCAGGCCCCGGGTCGTGGTTCTTTTTCTCCAGTCGCTACTTTCAAGCTGTGTAGTTGACAAACTTGGACATGTTACACACCAGCTTGCATAACACTTACTGATAATCCTACATCTGCCCCTACATTGCTCTTGCATTGCCGAAAGTCACATATCATGTAGAATGATTTATTTTAGCCAACAATATTAATTGCTATATATCTGCAGGAGCTCCATACCTAAGAAATGTTCGTGCAGTGGCAATTAATACACCTGGTGTTATTCAAGTGTCCTGGAGTGCACCCACGGTGCCCAGTGGTGAATTACCTATCACTGGATACAGCATTCGGTACAAAGTACAGAACAGTAATGTTTTCAAGTACAAATCTGTGACTGCCAACTCTGTTGAGGCCATTATCACTGGCCTACATCTTGGTACTGTCTACCGAGTTTATGTGGCAGGAGTTAATGCAATTGGCATAGGGCTGTATTGTTGTGGGAGGACTGCAGTTACTGTGAAGACATACAATGGCAAGTTCCATTCAGAGCTATAAGCAGCTATAGGAGCTGTGTGACTTGACTGAATAACATTAGTGACTTCTTCTGACATGTATTTTATGTGCATGCCACTATATTTTGTATATAATTATGTGTATCTGTAGTGTGAGTCCCTTATTTCTTTTGTACAGTCCCATCCCAAGTGACTGCTGTGGCAGTGTACAAGGCTATACGTTCAGGGAAGCCAGCTCTGAGTGTGACCTGGACCACTCCCCAAAGTGATCTGCCCATCTCTCAGTACCAGATGGAGTACAGAAGAAGTGGGACTAACTGGAGGGCAGCCAGCCCTGTTTCCCCAGGCTCAGCCACATCCACTCTCCTTGAGGCTCTAGATGCTGGTACTGTGTACGAGGTTCGCATAAGAGCAGTGTCTGCCATTGGAAATGGGAGATGGAGTGAGGTGCAGGCGGAGACAACATACAAGAGTGAGTTGTCTAGTGAAATCAAACTATTGGAAAGTACTACTACTCAGTTAATGGGGGTACTACTAGACCGTTGTGGAATATGCATCCTATTGCTTATTAATTAAGTGAACTTTTTGCAGGAAGATGCTGTGCTCAATTAGATTGTGACCAATATCATCCTTATATTAGCAGTATATAGAGACTAAGAGCCATGCAAACGCATCTGTAGCGGATTTGTGTGGGAAGAAGTTGTGCCAGCGGTAGTGTGACCCCTCTGGCCTATGTAGTTTTATTCTTGTTGCTGGAGTCCAACATAACAACCATATTTGATCATTGTGTGCAAGGTGCAACAAACATGGCCTCTATGTCTGAGGTTTGGTGAGTGAATACCTGGCAATGCAGGCTTTTAAAAATGATGACGAACATAATGTAATAGTGCATGTTAACAGCTCTTCAGCAACATTTAACAGCTCTACCGTTTGCTATGTACGTAGTGTGTGCCTGTGACACATAGCTAATGCCAATGTCCTGTCATTATGTCTATGATAGATTCTCTTGGAAGCTCCATTTAATTGTTGCATATACAACCATCATCTGGGTATTGTATTTCTCTCTTTCATCAATCATCAACATCATAAGAACGTTAAAAATCCCCAGTCCTGGGGGTCATTCTGTATATCAGAATATATGTTTACATACATGTAGGGTGGAATAATAATAACAATACTATCATCTTCTTTGCGTTAGAAAGCATCACCCCACCGCTTCCTGGGTCTTCCCCTGGGCCGCCTTCCTTCTATCTCTCCCACCATTACCCTTTCCACTAAACTTTCTGGTTTCTCCATCACCTTCACTCTCCACCTCTCTCTCCTCTCCCTCACTACATCCACAATAGACCTCTGCTGTAACCTGTGCCTGATCTCCTCATTTCTGATGTGATCTATTCTAGTCACTCCTGCAACCTTCCTCAAAATGCTCATTTCTGTTGCCTGTAGCCTGGATTTCTCCTTCTCCCTCAACACCCAAGATATGATATAATGAGCATTTTCTGAAAGTGTAATGTCCATCCAAATCTCCAACAGAAGTGCAGTTGTGCTAGTACACTGTGTGCAACACTGTAGCTAGGACTTACAAGTGCTGGCAAGTTGACCTCATGAACCCTTTGCTCATTTGACATGATTTCCTACAGCAACCCCTCAACCAACTGTTCGTCTAGCCAACTCAACTCTGCAAAGTCTGTCCATCAGTTGGTCAGTGACCTCTCCTCAAGATGTGACCAACTACATGGTGTTTTGGTGGAAGGAGTCTGCAGAGATTAGCAAATCGGTTGCACTGGATGATACCAAGTTTGTCATTGAAGGCTTGCTCTCCAACACTGCCTATCATGTGGTGGTGCTGGCCAGTGGTCCACTTGGAGATGTGAACAGCACCAGTGAGGTTTACTACACAGCTCCTGAACAAATTCAAGGTAAAGTTACCAAATTTTATCACTTACATTGCCATACTTAGCTCTAGCTATCTCAGAATGTGGTGAGATTATTTGAATATGCTGCATTCCCTCATTTAATTTCTGACCTATGTATAGGACCATTGAGTGTCCTTGTCCTTCCAAAGCAAATGCTGAAAGTGTCTTGGAAACCAGCTGATGATGCAGGGCGATCGTTAATTGACTACATTGTTACTACCACGGCAGGCATGGATTATAATTATTCCACATCCGTTAAGCACCCCATCACCTCAGTACCCATCAGTGGACTCCCCCAGTACAGCTCTGGCACAGTGTCAGTGTGGGTAAAGAACCCTGGTGCAACGAGCAAACCAGTCATTTTGAGGTTCAGAATGGTCAACATTGTCACAAATGGTATTAAGGACAATTATTTTGCAACAGTATCCTATTGTGTATGCAGCATGCAATATCCAGCAATAGAGTTAGTTGATATTTGATTTGAAAAAAATCTGCTAGCACGCATGCATATGTAATACACAGTATAACGAAGGATTGAATGAACTTGTGTGTAGTAAGACTTCATGTATTATAGTTGACATTTGTACGTGTGTACATGGAATTTACCCTGTTTTGTAGTGATTGGAGTATCAGCAGAATGGGTGGATGAAGACTTCACTACAGTGAGGGTGACAGTGCCAGAAGGAGGTGTGTACAGAATCAGCTACTGGTCAGTGAACAAGAGTACTGGACCAGAGCTGAAAGTGATTACTAAAAGTTCCAGTTCACAAGTGATCAATGATTTCAGCCCCGACTACATCTATACCATCGTGGTTGACGATTGGACTGGGAGCGCTGAAAGAGGCAAGCAATTAATTTGCAACAGTATGCTGTCTTGATTGTGCTTCTGTTTCACTTTTTACTTGCGTGATGTTCTTGTACTACAAGTGTGAGTTGTCCAGCGACATGATCAAGAATTGGTTATACGTACATGTGCCCATGTCCAATACAACATTATTGACAGTCTTTGGCCATCTAGACTGTGTATATATAGCAATGCAAATTTGCAATAACTAAATTCTATGAAGGGGGGGTGGGAGTTATTGAGTGATAGCATGGCCACTGTAGTTCATAAGCAAATACGTGTACAGTATATCAAGATGTTTCAACCTAGTATACCTTTTTCAGCTGGTACTCTCAGTTTATACCAGCTGAGAAAGAGCTACGGTTTGAAATGACATAGTTTGCTAATGATCCAGTGGTTGTGCTATCACTCAATATCTCCCCCTTCTAATTGTACATAAAATATCTTTCTTTTTGACCACGGTATATACTGTATCTGATGACATTCTACTGTACTTGCTAAAATCAGTCATCCTTGTATCTGACACACTAGTACTGTAGTGGACACCAATGGTAAACAGTTATATCCATTGGAAAGCAGTGTTCAAAGCAGAGACATGCTATGACAAATCAAAATCAAAAAGATTGTATAAATGTATTAGTAAATGTTGTCAATTAGTTGTAAGGCATGCTTTTGTATTCATAGAGTTTGCACACTTCCCAGGGAAGTGCTGTCTTCTATCTTACTATACTTGCTACTATTAAATGTAGCATGTCACTAACTAAATCAGTGCAAAACAATGTTGTAAGTGGGAAAAGTGTTCTTGCAAGGTAGACCCAACCCCATTAACGTCCAGTCATTGGTTACTTTTCCTACATGTCCACTTGTATATGTTAGACTAGGCATTTGTACTGTACGTACAGTGTGTTGACTTAAATTAAGTAGCATTAATGTGACATACATATGTGTATACATATCCCTGTATTGTATTGCAACGCCCATTGCAGATGAACAATCCAATCCAACAGTTGGAGGTAACAACGCTGCCACAGTGGGATCCTTCTTTGGTGGACTGGTGGCTGGTGGTGTCTGTGTAGTCCTAGTTGTGGGGATAGTGCTTGGGTTAATAAAGTTGAAGAAGCAGAGGAAGGGGGCTGAATTAACAGAAGAAGAGCAGAAAACGTAAGCCTTCTACATGTGCTTGTTATACAGTAATGAACGCAATGTTGTGATCTGGACTGATGAACCAGTGTTTCCTGAATGATCGAGTTGTGGTTATGGAGGACATGGTTTTACATCCAATGCTGTGGAGGCTGAAATAGAAGCCAATTAGGGTAACTAATTCTGCAACTTTAATATATTATATTATATGTACAGCACATTATTGGTACAAATGTACTATACATTTATAAGATTGATTAACCCAATTGGGGGACAATTATTTACAACCTACCCACATACATACATGTATACGTTGTTCAAACTATTCCTGAAATTTTACCAGTCCCATGGTGTAATGCACAGTAGAATGCCAAAATGAATAATGATTTATTTGCAAACACCAAATGAGCAACATTCATTTCTGACTGTCTATCTGTGGACATCTTATCAACTCACAGACGGCTGTGTGCTGCAATAATTGAGTACTGTTGAAGGTTTTTATTGTGACCGCAGCAAAGCTCTTTTATGTAAAGGGTCAGTCCGTTTCTAGCTGGTAAAAGGTTCTCCTACACCAGCCAGCCGAGAAGCCCCCGCTTCACTCTTTTGTAATGTTGCAGGAGGCTTCTTACTACAGTCCCCCATGTATTCATCACCTGCCTCGCATGTAGCACTCCACAGCTTCATAGCATAAACACAAAAGTGACAGTGCCAAGTATACTATAGCTAATTCAAATACATCACTAGCAAATAATTAGTCAATTGTAACTGAAAATGTACATAATAATTGTGTATTATACTGCTATTCCTGTAGTGATGCCACCTATGAGACTGTTGGTCCGAAAGAGTCTGTGGCACTGAGTGAACATGTTGCCATGGAAACCAACCCTGCCTATGCCAGTGTACATTGAGTTAGCAAGTTGTACACGGCAACAGCTGAAGTGTGTCGCACTAGAATTATTATATTATGTGTGTCTCCATGCATCCTGATGAATGATTGAATCAAGCATGCAGTAGCTGTCATGGAATTGACAGACGCTCAATATTGATTATTTTTGTAGTACCATCCATATTACCATATTTACACTGAGATTATTAGGGTTGGCTAGTCCGTTTGTCAATGTTGCACTATACTATATTTGTTGCGCGTATTTAGTATATAATGTATAATGTCTATTATAATAAGGAAAGGTCAACTTAGTACACGCCGATCAGCGGTCCCTGACAGCAGATGATGTGGCGCTGATGGAGCACATATTTGGTCCTGTCGTCGCTGCTTGTCCTGGAAGTGTGCACACTGTCATAATATAAAGTAAGCAATACACGGTTTGGTGTAAAATCATTGACTACTTACAAAGTTTGACTGGCTAGTGGCAGTTTGTCGCAATGTTGTACTATAATATGTTTCCTGAGCGTATTTAGCATATAAATTTTGTTGTAGTGAAAGGTCGACTAAGTATATACACGCCGATCAACCCCGCAGTCCCTGACAGCAGATGATGTGGCACAGATGGAGTGTATATTTGGTCCTGTCGTCGCTGCTTGTCTTGGCAGTGTGTCTTTCTGTCGCTGAAGGAGGTGAGGGCACGTCTGTGGGAGGACATTATTGGTTGCTGTGTTCGGTCGAGGAGAGCGTGCTTGTAATAAGTTGGATCTGCGCGTCATCCTCGTGTACCTTAGCTATGCTTAGGTTACTATTTAACTTTTTTCAAAAGTACCATACATTTTAATTAAATACTGCTATACTATTATTATAGAGCTAATATACTATTATACATACACTCTTCCTTCGCAAACAGCAGAGTGACCGTATTATGTACGTAGCTTCGGCAGGTACGTGCCACACTTGATTCGCGGAGATCGAATGAATTAGCGTGTTTTGGGGCAGTTGTGTACATGGTGTGGTGACACGTCATTGGTTGACTACTGGCACTATACAACGAATGTATACTTAAACCTTCAGCGAAAGGAGATTTTGGAATGCTTTTATGTATATGTATAAGCTGTAAGGAGTGTCCGCATATCTTGTTATATATTATTTACTTTTGTATGAGAGCAAATATATTATTGCTACAACTCCACTATACCAAGTTTCTTTTGTACATAATGTGCAGTAATGCTATCTAATGGGCCTTAGCGCTACAAAAGGCAACCACCGTGAATGGGGGGGTGCAGGTGGCCTAGAAGCTCAAGTGACGACCAATGATCAAAAGAAATGGGATGGCATGGGCTCACCTCCAGGAGCAGTGGGAAAAAGTGGCACCCCCCTACCATCATCACTGCTGACTGATTGACTGATTTACTAACTGATTTGACTGTGTTATGTGTTGTATATGTGTATGTTTGTTGTTCTACCTTCACTGGGCTCCCTGGAAAGTAGTCCTACAGACTAAGTGGAGTACCAGTATAATAATTCAATACAATACAATACAATACAATGATTTGGATGCCTCTATTTGATAAATATAGCTGCATTAGTTTGTTGATGAATTGGGGCATGCTGCTGTCAATCAACTGATGTCTCTCTACACGTGACGATTGCTGTCACCTCATGTCCCAAGATGACCTTCAACCAACACATGGAAGGTTTCAATTTAGGAAAGAGGTAATGGGAATGTTGTTTGTGTCAACAGAAGTAAACCATACAAAGACCATTTGTATGCATTCAGAAGACCTGCCATGAGCAAAGCTACATTCATGCTAGCAGTCTGCATGTTCATGAGGATTTTGTATAATATTATTATCCTTCTAGACCATCCTGTTTACTTATATGTACAGTTACACTTTTGTAATGCTCTTGTGTAGTCACGTAAAGTTACATGTTCATTTGGGCTTGCATTCTTAAATTCTGTAGGTGATATTCTCACCATAAAACTAGTTGATTAATGCTCTTATGCATAAATCCCATTCTATGGTAATGTAGATCTAAGTTCTGTATCAATAATCCTAAAGGACCAAAGCCAGTCTTTCACACGTTTGGCAAATTCCTTGTAAGCACTCTGGTAGGAAGTGGCTAGTAGTGCGCTCACATATACTGTGGTATTTGCTACATTAACAGTGACTTCATGGACATCAGTGTTTTGATTGGTTAGCAATTCTGTACTTGTGCCGTCACTTCACCGTCTTAATTAAACTATTTTACATAATTATGCGTAAAGCCAGCTGTTTTGATAGCAAAGAGGATGGTGCATGTATCCCTGTGATATTATGTTGGAATACACACTACAGACACTAGTGTACACAAGTATAAATAGTATTTACTGCTTTCATGCAATGGCCATTAGACATATCAGCATTATCATTGACTTCACAGTATCATTTGAAGTGTCTCTGAACCTCTCACTGGACGCCTAACCTAGATGACAATGTGGATTTGCTTATTGTTTGGTATTCCACTAAAGGCCATTAAGCTATGACACTCACTGTTAGTTCTAAAGTGTATGCTGCACTGAGTAATCCTGTTGCTATGGAAACTAACCCTGCCTATACCAGTGTACATCGAATTAGCAAATGTATTCACGACAGCAGCAGTTTTTCATGTCAGAATGTTTCCCTCTGCATGGTGTGGTAATAGAAGCAGCAGATCTAGGAGTGCTCAGACTTGTATCTTAATTGTGTTATGACTCTATCATGTTGACAGCTCCAGCCAATTAGAGTTGTAAACTGTAAACTTCATTATGTGAGTTCTCAAAAGGTTTCGGTGCTGCTATACGTATGGATCAGAATTAAGGACAATTTGGTGTTTTGTGTTCTTCAATTGTAGACAGTATAGCTGCTATACCTGAAGCTTATGCAGCAGTGGTACATTAACCAGGTACAGGAATAGACTTCAACTTTTTCAGCTACGTTTGTATATCTCCTCCTTTCAGTTATGTTACTGTTGACCTGAAGAACATACACGTACACACACTAAGTTTGCTGTACTAAGATATAATTATTATTGCACTAGTAGTTAACGTTGTGGTGACCTATCTTGGGATTCTGAGGGGGTGACATGTAATGTATTGTGTTATGAGTGCATGGTTATGTGTTAGTGTGAATATATATGAAGTGCAATGACATGTAACAATCAGTTAGCTATGCTGAAAATCTCAAGATCACAGTGTTGAAAGCATGAAAATGGTATATAGATTGCAACTACGTAGGATTATGCAAGTCAGGCGCGGTCGGTTACGACTGACTGGATTACGCAGGCAGTTCCCTAACTGAATACTAATATATTTACTAATATGTATATATATATAACTGGACAAAAACAACTCAAGTCATAGTGTTTGAAAATTACATGTTACGCTAGCATGCAGAGTCGTCTAAGGACCAACCTTGCCCTCAAAAGAGGCAAGGGGGAAGTCGCTGGCGAAACCACATGCTCCTTTGGATCTGGAGCCTCTGATGGCCATGATTGCTGATCTGATCAGTGCAAATGAGGTCCTACATCGAAGCCACCCCATCACTTGGGAGTAGTGCAATTTTCTTTTCTCTACAATGGCATCAGCAACCCTTTTGAGGAAGACCGTGCACTCTCTTGCCATACCCCCTGTAGTCGACAGGACTAGGGGGGTGAACACTCCTCGTTCAACTTCCCTCACTCTTTCGCCATATTCTCTCTTCTTGATTCCCTCATGCATCCTGTACAGAGCTGTCAGGTCTCTTTTGCGGTAGGTGGGGGCATTTGGGTGGAAAACCCTCACATCAAAGAAGGCCTCCTGACCTCTGCTCCAGAAACTGTTTGCTCTGATGTCCAGTCTTGCCTCATCCTCCCTGTTGGCGGTACGTGGTCGGATGTGCTCACCATCCAGAGCCTGCAGCCCAGGTTCCACAGAAACATTGTGGCACACTTCCCTCAGCAGTTCTGCCGCTAGGTCACGGATCTCATTGTGACATAAGGTAGGTAGACCACCCTTGTGACAAGACATTGCATGATCAACTGAGAATGGAGTACCACATGCACATGTTGAACTCACGTTCTGTATGGTCCAGCCGTAGCGCAAGCTGATGGCATCCCTAAAGGTACCCTTGCTGAGGCAGAAACCATGCTCTTCAATGGGGAGAGTGGAAATCCAAGACAACACCTTTCTCGCTAGCACAGTCAAGCAATCTACGTGCAGCTGGTTGCAGCTGGTTGTAGACTTTCTTTGCCTCTTCTGTTTGCCTTTCACTCCTAGCTTGCTTTTCTCACCGCAGCCTTGGCCGGGTTACTTGCTGTAGGGTCCGCTGTGAAGGTGCTTTCCTGTGCAATGATGGAATTAACCAGGGGGGCTGTTACCTGTTTGGATGCCTCGTACTCATGGTCGCGCACTGCGACTGGGTTCACAAGACCCATTCCCCCCAGTCTTGCCGGGAGGACCAGTAGTGCTCTTTCCACTTCCGAGCAAGGCGATCGTCCAGTCAGTGCAGGGATGAACATTTGGTGGATGACATCCTCCAGAGGCTAAAGGCATGGACCACACTGTGGAATTAATGATTCTGAGAAGGTAGGTCCATTTGTTCCTACTTCCATGCACAAAGGCTGCATGCGCAGCTTGGGGCTGACTGACGGCAATGATGGCTAAGCTCTCCACTTCCTCCGTCCATTCAACAACTTTCCCCCGTACATACTCTTCTGCAAAGGCACTTGAACCTATAGCTGCACCTAGGTGCCTCTTGCCATGGGTGGTGATTTTGATGCCAGTGTCTGAAAATAGTGAATTGGCTGTCTGTTCGTGCTCGTCTTTCACAACAAGTATGGTTTTGGTTGCATTTGGAGAGTAGCCAAAGTGGGCCCGAAGGTTGACAGTGCATCCCACCACTGTTTTAGTCGTTCATAGGATGCTGCTGCCGTGGCATCATCCGCAAACCAAACCTGATAGACCGTTTGACACACCTCCATTAGCTTCAGTATGAGGGAGCAATGACAAGTGCAAACATTGCCATGCCTAGTGGGTCGCCCTGTGTTGTTCCTTCTTTCGAAAAAATTTCCCCTCCACCAGACACAAGCAATCGTATAGGTGATTGGTAGCAGTTTGTCAACACAATTTCAAGAGCAGGGCAGACGTACTTCATGTTCTGGAGGGCCACCTTTTGGTTCAAGGCATTAAAAGCATTTGTGGCATCAACTAGCAGAGCACCTTCAACTTCAGATTCGTCAGAAAAATCCCTCGTGGCATGAACAGCCGCCTCGCAGCCACTCACAATACCAGAACACGCCTGGAGTGGGCCAGCTGCCAACATGATGTCTTTCCTCACTATTCTTATTACAGCTTTGCAGACAATACGTCGGGCTACCTCCCCAACCCCAATGGGGCGCACACTTGGGTTCTTGTTCAGTGGGACAAGACGGCATGCAAGCAATGCATTTAGACCTGATGGAGATATAGGTTGGGTGCAAATACGCTTGGCAACTCCAGCAATGGCCTCACAAAGACTAGTAGATGTTTCCTTGAAAGAGGAGCACATTCGGCGCCATGCACGCGCATTGACACCTGATGGACCAGCGGAGCCTTTACAGTGTAAGGCCGTGCTCTTTATCATGTTCCCATCAATGGCTTCAAAGATGACCGGATCTGCTGGAAGAGCATTGGGCAAGGTACAGGACAAAAGTGCTTCATTGGCCAGGGGCTTTCCTTCTGGGTGCAGTGACTCCAGGATGTTCAGTACAGACTCAGTGGTGCCCTCTTTAGTTTGGATGACATCTTCAAGTTTGAGAGACAAACCAGAAGTGTTTCGTGATAGAAAATTGAGAGCACCGTGTACATTCCCAAGGAACATCATCTTACTAAAAGCCCGTGAAACTGCTTCAGGGTTCATTCGGGTGGCTGTGGAGGGGAGATGAGATTGAATGCATTGGCCCTCCGCCACCAGGACTTCGATTTCCCCCTTCTTCCAGCTCTCTAGGCGCCTCTGTAAGCAAGTGACATAGTCTTTGGCCTTGCTGGTCTTCGAGGGTTTCTGTAGAAGCAGCACTTGCATGAGAAGGCATGCTTTGAGCGCAATACACTCAAGGCTTGAATTCTCACCATACACTTGGAAGAGCTTGGCCATTTCTTGAATGAGTGCCTTCCATACTTCCCAAACGGCACTAGGAAAAGGTTTCTCCTCCATTGCACTACTTCATCATACGCTTTGTTCACTTTGTCACAAAAGTCCCTTCCAGATAAGTCGCCCAACACGAAGTTTGGCAGTTGTATTGGCACCGATTCTCCCGTATTACCACGACCCAACACGAAGTTTGGCAGTTGTATTGGCACCGATTTCCCGTATTACCACGATCCGATCCTTCAGACTCGATCTCACCTTCACCGGCGCGCGAAACTGTAGACTCAGGCTCCTGATTCTCAGTACCAAATCGCCTTTCGGTAGGTGAGGTTGGCGGAGTACTGGGATTTGCTGGGGCTAGATCGCCATCGCTTGGTTTCGCAGCAGACTTGGGTGTGGGTTGTCTGTTTTACAATTTCCTAATCTTCCAGGTAAACAGTTTCCACACTTTCTTCCCGATTGGGCACATTTACACCCCGAGCACGATCCTTTGCGATTGCATCTACAGCAGGACATGTCTCAAAGGGAGCAATTGAAGTAGATACAGTCTTCTCGTCCAACTGATTAGTCCGCCATTTTTTCAATTTTTGACCCACTTCTGAATTCGATCTACGCGCTCTGCTAAACGAAGGAACGAAGAGTTACCTAACGTAGGCTATCTTCAGTACTGTGCATGTACTCCTACACAGATGGAACTAACACTGACTGGCTGATTGTTCCTACGAGAAACGAATCATTTTAGTATGCCAGTCAAAAGTCCAAATTTTGCTGTTAACGGGGTATTTCCGGTCACTGGCTGAAAGAGCTGAGTTTCGCAAATGCTGCTGGTAGTAGGGGCACAGATGAGTGACGGAGGGCTGACTGCATTGATTGGTATGCTCAGGCCGAAGTCCAGGATTGCATCTAGTCCTGCTGACGTCTGGAGAGCAATGCAAATGTACAACACAAAATATCTGTGGGAAAGCAAGTGTAAAGTGAAGTCACTAATCATCTGCAACTATCTAGTGTGATAGGCAGTAACGCCATAACTGTTCCTCCTCCTTTCTTAGCATTGCACTTGAACACGATACACTTCTGATCTTGCATGCAAAGATGTTGTCCTTGTTTTACTGTTCGAGCGAGAACCTGCCTAAAATTAGAATCGGCGTCTCAGCGAAGATGCGGCTTCATCTCGTCGTACTTGTACCCGAGCGTCTTTCTCGTTATTTTGGAGGTACGAAGGTAAAAATCTAAGTTTGTTCGAGTAAAAATGGCGGCAATCTTTTACTGCTACTAAAGGTGGCGGCCGGGCAGCACACGGAAAGCAAGCATCTCACTTCGCTATCAGGTATGTTGTAGCTCAGTGCTGCCACTACCAGTGCAGTGTTGCAGCTGCGCTCGACAATACATTGTTTTGTAGCGAACGACTGACTTAGTTCCAGTGACCGGAAATACCCCGTGACCGGAAATACCCTGTGACCGGAATTAGCCCGGGTTTCCTTAGTTCGTGTCCTGACCACCGAAATGCGTGGACATTGAGTCAATTATCTGTCTCCGTGACGGTGCCACACTGTCGATGGACATACAGAACCTGTTCATGATCGTGTCTGTGGCAGTGCTGCTGCTGACAGGTGAGAGCCTATACTGAGAGAATTAGCTAACAGCCGAAAATGACTATGTTTCACCGTCTTTTGCATTCGTACGCTCCCTCAGCCACTTCCTCAGCCGAACCAACAAGACCAAACATAACAAGACATCAATTCAACAGTACAGTACTTACGGGTGTAGTGGCGATTGGTGTTAACAAGTCAAATACCATTTGGTGCAGCGCTAGAAACAGAGTGGGTTCAATGGAAGTGCGAGGCCTTGTCTGGTTATACAACAGAACACCTCTGCCTGCCGTCAACAGAGGACAGTCGAGTAATCATGACGTGTACCAGGAGCGTTATGCTGGCAACAGTGGTGAGGACAATGAGACGTGGAAGAGTGTTCTTCATTTCAAGAGAGCACAGCCTTCTTCTGCTGGGAACTACACATGTGGCGTCAATTACAATGGGAGGTACACATTTCAAACAGTGGAAATTCGAGTTTCAGGTGAGTGAAGTAGTGTGGGTATCTATGTAGACTGCCCCAAACACAGGTGGGAACTAATAAATCAATTATTTTTTAGATCATCGCTACCTCTCCACTCCCTGGCATTTATTAGGGATGGTTCAACTATACTAGCTATAGAACAAAGGTACATTAACAGCACGGGCACAGCAGCACTAACAGCCTTAGCTATACCTTCCCAGATGGGCTCTGTATATTGTGGCATAAGCTGCAGAAACCTTGCATGAGTGCCATGGAATGTTTGTTACTAATTATAGGACTTGTAGTGTATTTGGTAGGCTTTGCTAAGACTTCAGTGTAACTCCTTTTAGTTACATGAGAACAGCATGCTTTGTTGTAGTCCTGTCTGTGGTAATAATTAGTTGTGTAACGAAGTTGACTACGAACATTTGACACGCATTATGCATATAATATGTGGCAGACAGTATACTCAAGTATCTTACAACGCTGTTTGTATGGTTTTAGGACGTTTCACCCCCGAGGGCCTTTATCAACTCTACGCATATGTTTGTTGATATATTATAATGTCCTCACAATCAACTATCAACTGTACACACAACAGTTTGTGTACACTTGATAATTTTCCTCACTGCGGAAGCACTCTGTAACAATCATTGATTGTTTCTTGCTACGTTTGAGTTTGAAAGTTAACGCAGCCTCCTTTTTTTTGTAGCAATGAGCCTCTATGATATCCTTAGCCCATAATTCTTCTTCGGACACCAGCTATTGTTTCATACTGTACCTTTGGATGTTGAGTTTGCCAAGGTGATGTATTCAATGTACATATATACACATAGGTGTGAGATGGAGCATCAGTCACTGTATCTAGTTAGGACTGGGCAAATTTTGAGCAATCACGTAGCAGTGAAAAACAGATAGAAATGTAGACGTTTCAACCGCGAAGGTCTTCGTCAGTACAATGCATGCAATGTATCTACTTAGCCTTGTCCAACTGCTGTAGGATCAACAATTTGGTGAAGTTTTGTGTTTCACTCACTACTGTTAGTGAATCACCTTACAGCAACACCATCACATGTACATGAGACACATTCAATAGGTTGGAAAAGTCATTTAGTGACGGTGAAGGAGAACCAGACTAAGGACAGAATTTTCTAAATCAAATACGCACACATCTTGGTCACAATCATTGTATAATGTGCCATATCACAGTATTCCCACTTATTGTCTGGTATTATGTATTATGTATAGGATGTTTGTTAGTGCATGTACGTCAACAGCAATGGCTATATACAATGCATTTATGTACTAAAGCTGCTCCAAGCACAATTGCAAACACTGGTTGGCTGATCACTTGATCCACTTAGTCAGCCACACAGTGCCATCATGCATGGTCCATTTGTGCTGTGTTTACAACCTGAGGAGGTTCATTTTCAGAATGCTACTTCTATAGCCATGATAAACTATACAGTATTCAAAGCATTAGTTGAGTAGTGCTTAAGCAGCCATACATACAACGTGTAGCTATTCACAGAGGAAGCACTATGGAACAATACTTTGCACATAATGTCAGGGCAGTGACCCTAATTGACTTACTAGACAAAGTTCTCACACAGTTTACGATCAGCTACCTGTATTTTATATAAAATGGTGTACTTCTGTTACTGCTGTTCATTTTCTAGTGGCGAATAGATCTTGATGAGCAAATACGTAGCAGAATTAATCAATCAATAGCAACTAGCTACCACAATGCATGCAGTAAATGACCTGCAGGCTTTATAAAAGTATATGTACTTTTCTTCTGTGCACATCTGAATGCATATTATATGTACATACACATAAAAAGTAATGTATTCTAGTCCAATAAATGTACACATTTTACATATAAATTATAGGCAATATAATTCTACTAATCCATGGAGATATTAATACAATACTCTTATATTGTTTATCAGAAATGTATACAAATTATGTCTCAGTTAAGCATACCTCATCAGTTATGCCTCATCATCAATGACTTTGAGTTGCTTCTGGTATTTCAGAGTTTTGCTTCTTAAAATTTAAATTGTGGTGGTCTAGGAAAAGACACAACCAGTGGTGCATCCCCAACAAGCAGTGGAACATCAAACACAAGTGGTACAAAACAAACAGTTACAAACAGCATTGGGACTATTGAAGGTAATTTCTTCGTCTAGGTAATTTTAATGTTGAACGTATCTATCTGTTGTTACTCTGCCCTCACTACAGCCACCACAAGAACTGGCCCCACAGCAGTGATTGCCAGCGTAGCCATTATTGCTCTGCTTCTCCTGGGATGTGTGCCAGTCATTGTCATTACACTCGTGGTGATATACCGGTATGTTTGGCAGAATGGGTTCCACTAGCTTGTAAATATTGTGTGCTTTTGTAATTACAGTTTGAAAGTTGCTAAACTCATGACAATGAAATTATTCCACAACACCTGTTTTTCAGGAGGTGCCACTCTAGGAAGGTATTCAGCCCTACGGAGTTGTATCAATTCAAAGTGGAAAGTTTCCCACTGCCTCCTGAAAAGGAGGCAAAGTTTGTAGGAGATGTCACCACTAACGGGCTCTCATGGCCAGGCGATGCAGTTAGGCAGGCTTCTCAAGCTGACAAAGAAATAGGTTTGTGGTTGGACCTCAGATTGCTGTACCTGACCACCTCGCCGAAACATCACTGCATGTGTGCCTTTATGGACTCCTTGCCGCTAGCCCTGTTACCTAGGCATTCCGTTATGCCCAGGTATTCTTATTATCGAGTGATAGGCAAGACTTCTATAGCGAGTGACGAGACTTCCAGCGATAAGGTCTGACCCGAACAGCCGAGAGTAGCCGTGAGTTCAGCCAATCGTTTTACATAATGCCGACGTCTTGTTGAGTTGTTGGCTGCACTAATCGCCACTCTAAAGATGCGCCCTACCGATTCTATCGGTTTCCGAAAGACAGTGGTCGAAGGCAACGATGGATAGCTGCCGTTCGAACGGTGAACATCGACGGATCATCCTGGCAACCGGCCGATGGAGATCGAATTTGCTCTCTCCATTTTGTCTCTGGGGAGAAGAACGACAACCCGACACACCCTGGGTACATTCCCACGCTGAATATGTCAGGAGAAGATTCAACGGCCGTGGCCAGTATAGTAGAGCAGTCTGTCACCTGTGTTGAACGGTTGTCAGCTCGAGAGAAACGCAAACGTCGCCAATTCGAAGAAGAAGCGGCACAAGTCGCCAGCATCTCTGTTCACTGCAGTGGGTGATGCGTGTGCACCATGACTAGGCTTGACAAAACAGATGTCTCTTATGGCAGCAGGTTTGACCACCTTCCTTGGACGCATGGGCATTGATGTACTGGAAAGGTCTGTTGGTATATAAGCTGTCAGCACCTGTACCGCAGTGGTGCTCAAGATAAAAGTGTAGAACTGCCATGTGATTGCAAGCTTGTCCCAACCTAAGGTTCGAAAGCAGAGTTTTCTTTAACAATTGCGACTGCGAAAATTCATCATTTTTGATTTGACCCTAAATATACTCACTATCGTATATTGCATCAGCTGTTATTCAATTTAATGCACATAGTATGCATATATACTGCACGTTACAAACTACCATGATAGTGTAATGCTCTGGCTGTCATGAGGCATAGACTCTGTATATACATCACATGTATATACACAGAACAACTTACCCTGAAACACAGTTGCACTGAGCTGAATACACATCTCCAGTGTCACCATTCAGTGCAACGAATGTTTCCAGTGGTAGATCCTTAGTGAGAGAGTGTTGCACAAAGCCACATACATACACTATCCTTGGGCCAGACGGCATGCAGTCATGTAGCCAGACATTGCTGACAAACCCATCTGAGAAAAAGCGATAAGCTTTCAGGGACTTGAATGCTCGCATCGATTGCATGCCGAAGGTTTTGTCCCTCCCATACACTAAGTACAATAATTGGTTCATAAAGGTGAAATCTACCAGCACTCCACGCCTGTTCTTAGACCAATCAGTCACTGTTCTTCGTCACTGCAGTCTATGGAGGCTAACAAACTGTCTTCCAGATCGTCCTTGCGTGCCATACTCTTGTTCTACACGACTACTCGAATTCTGTTCGCAGAAGGATGGATAGTTGATCGACTGATGGCTCCAGCGCGAGCGTTCACAGCGTCTCTTTTGCCTACCACGGTTGCGATTGTGCAATATATTTGCTTCTATTTTGTAATAGCGGCAAGGAGTCTATACGTACATGGCAATAACAAATGCTTATATAATTATGAGGGCTAATTTTTATTAAAAATTCTAGAGTTTGAGGACAGTCATTCGATCACTGAAGCAGATGGAGAGGTGTCTGTTGTAGCAGTAGCTGACTCCACTCAACTCAGTGATGAAGCAGAACGTAGTGATGTATTGTCAGATGGGCTAGATGGGGCACAACTTGGCAGTGGACGTGGTGAGCTACCAAGTGGATTTGCATAATAATTTATGATGTATGGGACATCCTAGCAGTACTTGGGGGAGATACAACACTGCAAGAAACATTTTAGTTGGCTTGATCAGTACAGACAATTGTTTCTGGGGAATGTTGTAGGATAACGTGTCACATATCATTAATCATCAGCTCTATTTGATCAATAGCATTTTCAATATCACAGTGGTATAGCTTTCAAAGTGATGTGCATTTGCTGTCACAGTGAAACTTAGTACAGAGGCTGGCCGTGCATCTCAAGCAAACAGTTTTGTGGAACACATCAAGAAGATGCATAAAAAGAGGGACAAAGGTTTTGAAGAGGAGTTTAAGGTGACTGAAGCAAGGCATTGTTATACAAGCATAGTTAATTAATAGTTATATATCTACCTGGACTTATAATTATGCATAATATTATGCAAACACAAGTACGATGTATGGAAAATGTGATTGTATTCACTTACTCTTGTCGTATATTAACCTGCAGATGTTTAACTCTCCCTTCCTGCTGTATTTACTTGAGTGCAGAAAATTGTTGATGATCCAAATGGAATTCATGATGTTGCCATAGCCAACCGTTCCAAGAACAGATACCACAATGTCCATACATGTAAGTTTATGTGTACTCAATTTAAGATTATTCTCTGACATTTATGTATATATATATATACTGTATAGTATAGTATAATATACGAGTTTGTGTAAAGTTCATACATACCCTCACACAGTTGACCACTCTCGAGTTGTGCTGTCAGTAGAAGATGAACAGGGAAGTGACTATATCAATGCGTCATACATCAACGTAAGTCCATAGTATTGTTTCTGGAGAGCCTGCAAACCTGTCATGTTTATACAAGGTCACTTAGTTTCACATCATTTCATATTACACAGGGTGAACATGGAGATATCTACATTGCATCACAAGGTGTGATAGCTGTGATATGTATATAATTGTGCACTATGCTGAGTAGAGATATGTAGTGAGTTAAACTAGAATAACATGGTATTATATGTGACACTGCAATATACAGTAGTTTGTGTGTTTGTGTCCTCCTGCAGGTCCCACACCTGAAACAGTTTCTGATTTATGGCAGATGATCTGGGATGTGCGACCAGCTGTGATTGTCATGCTGACAAAAGTAAATGAAAATGGAAGGGTGAGAACTGACATATATAATAATATTATTGTGTACATCCATGTTTCCATGGTATACATGGATGTGCACAATATAATACTGTGCCAAATAATATAGCAGTATTATACTCAGTATGGGCATAGGTATGTTACTGTGGGCTCTGGAGGCAGGTATATATAATATTATATATATTATATTCTTCTGATGGCTATATAACGTACTTCTTTTATATAGCAGTATAATTTTAAATACCTAAAAGAGTCCTTAATGACATGTGTATCATGCATCGCATCTGACTCACCCAGGTTGAACACTTTGCAAACAGAAATTAGCATGATGGCCTTTGCAAGATATGCCCCTTATATGATTTGTCCACATACTGTAGATATATAAATTGAAGTTTCTTATTAACACACAGAGAAAATGTGAACAGTATTGGAATGAACAATTGGACAAACCTTATGATGCTGGGAGAGGTTTCACTGTGGTCACCACGGGATACAGAGGTTTTGCTGACTATGTGGTCAGGGAGATGACCCTCAAGAGTGTGAGTTAGTTCAAAAGCAATAACCCAACACATTCAACCTGGTAAAGATTCTGTATTATAGTAATTCATGCAATTTTATATGATATGTTAGTACGACTATGC
Organism: Aplysina aerophoba; assembly: GCA_949841015.1. NCBI lineage: Eukaryota > Metazoa > Porifera > Demospongiae > Verongiida > Aplysinidae > Aplysina > Aplysina aerophoba. The sequence goes on from OX465039.1 coordinate 1,746,778, forward strand.
TAAAATAATATGCAATCACCAAAACACCAAAACACTGCATTCAATTTAGTAAAAACAGTATAATCATACATTATAGTAATTCATGCAATTCATATAATGAAATATTGTAGAGGCTCATTGCTACGGCTTGATATAGTTGAGTTGTGCAGTTTTTTTGTATCTGATGAAGGCCTTCGTGCAGTTATTTGCTATGTGAAAGCTCATCAACGCAACTCATAATATTATAATAAATTATGTTAATATGACTGTGTGCTTCTTTTCTTCAGTCCTCCGATGAACATGGAGCTTTCTGTCTGAAACAGTTTCAGTACACAGGATGGCCAGACCACGGAGTCCCATGTCAGTCATCGTCCCTGGTCAAATTTATTCAACAGGTCAGGAAGGAGTTTGAGGGCACTGGTGTACCCATTGTGGTACACTGCAGGTGAGGGTGACAAGTGTGGAAGGGAAGGTGTATGTTTTTGTAGGGGATACATTAATGGATGAAGTCTTTTTCCCATATGTATTCATGTATATATCCATAGTGCTGGTGTGGGTCGCACTGGCACTTTCATCACTCTTGATGCAATGATGGAGAGACTGAAGGAGAGAGACAACCTCAACATCTTTGTGTTTGTCAATGAAATGAGGACACAAAGGATGAAAATGGTGCAGACACTGGTGAGAGGAATATAATCTGATGCTTATAGTGTGACTTGCATTAATTTAGTCAAATTCAACATAGTATACGTATTCAATGTATTATATGCACCACGAACTCATTCTTAAGTACTTGGGCTATTCATATGCAACTGCAACTGTTGATCCTTCAGGATCAGTATGTATTCATCCATGATGCCCTCTGTGACTACATCACATGTGGGGACACCAGTGTGCCGGCCCATGAGCTGAAGGTAGCCATTGCCACATTCATGAGGGTTAACAAGAATACAAAGATGACTGGCTTTCAGGAGCAGTTTGATGTGAGAACCATCATGTATAATATTTGCTTGTATTATATATAGTATAAGAATAATTATGTGGATATTAGTATGTTTTGCCCTTGGGAATAGTGAATGTAATAATGAAAGTGTTGTTGTAACAGATGCTGGAGAAACTAAGTAAGACCCCATGCCCTGAAGACATTGCATTTGCCAAGAAGATGGTGGTGGCAAAGAGAAATAGGTACAAGGACCGATTTCCATGTGAGTTTTATATTATTAATGATCCTTTTGTGCTGATGTGGTTGTAATAAAATCTGAAGTTCAAACACTCTGTTAGTACTAGTTACTACACGCTGTCAATGGCGTATTGCGTTTACTGCACGAGACTCGAGGGCGCTTCGCGCCCTCGAGTCTCGTGCAGTAAAGTACGCAATATGCCATTTGAGAGCGTGTAGTAAGTGGTTTATCGCAATTTAATCGCCCTAAGAAAGCGCGGTACTTTTCCTTTAGCCCGCTTTTAGCTTTTTGCCTGCAGTTGCACGGTCTTTATTCGCCGTCTTCCTCGCGCTATGGCTAAGCGCACGTGTTCGAAGCCCTCCAGCAGCAAGGAGAACCAGGTCTTACCACCAAGCAAGCGATTTAATTTTGACATACGTAGAAGATGACGATTCCGAAGAGCTAAGCAAAGGCTTCGTTCCGCCCAACACAGTTGCTGATAAGCGCAAGTGTGTCCGCCTGTTCCAGGACTGGGCTAAGGATAGGAATGCCCCTTTTCCGGGGGACAAGATTTCGCACTCCTTACAGACCACCACAAACTGCAACACAGCCAAGTTTCAACTTTAAGGGGTGCACCTTTACCAACTGCACCTTCCAACTGCCAAAGGCCTACGATGAGGACTTTGCCGACATCAACATTAAGGAGTTTCTACAGTTTTAAACACTGTGTGCTGCCGTTCGTAGCCTAGCGCTTGTGTTACTGTACTTGACCTTTGTAACTGCTGATTAATTTTGTGTTTACTTTGCTAGCCATATATGGAGAATGCGTGGGAAGGTGGGCATGAAGTGTTCCTGCCTTAAAGCCATATATGGAGGTGTTAGGGGCGCTTATGTGGTTACTGCAGTGCTGGTAACCTGTTTACCTGCACACCCGAGCCTTTGATGTATGACATCATCATGCGATAAACCAAATTACCAAAGGGTGTGGTGGCAAAGAGAAATAGGTACAAGGACCGATTTCCATGTGAGTTATATATTATTAATGATCCTTTTGTGCTGGTGTGGTTGTAATAGAATCTGATGTTCGAACACTGTGTCAACCAAATTACCAAAGGGTGTATATATGCCTTTTTGATTTAACATTAATGTTCACATCATGTAGACTTTGCCAACTACTTGCGGCTGCCGTACAGCTCTGCAAGCAATGGAACAGACTACTTCAACGCATCATTTATGAACGTAAGTGACATTCCATCACAGCAAGTAATCAACGTGATAGTTTGTATACATACTTGCAATATAATGCAATATGTATTGTCTATTGCAGAGCTACTCAGGCAGACGTGCTTTCATTGCAGCACAGTCTCCAATGGCACAAACGAGGAATGACATTTGGGAACTTATCTGGCAGTTCAGAATCTCGTCAATTGTTCTTCTTTGTGAACTCAGAGAAGAAAAACAGGTAATCCTTTCGTTAGAGATTTTGAAGTGCAGGCATGTCAGCTGGCCATTGACAGTAGCACTAGCTTGAAATGAGCTGAAATCATGCCAATGTTAACTGAAATGCTAAATGGTGAAATGGCTTTTAGGTTTTCTCTTGTGTTTTGCTATGAAGCTGGAAGCTAGACCAGACCATCAATCCTATAGTTGAATCATTGCCAGATGCACAGCCACTTCAAGCTGGTTCAGGAAACCAATTAACATCTGTATTTCTTCTGTTTATTATGATGGATTTACTTATACACTTTTGCAATGCATCTTTATGTACTGTCATTGCAATTTCGAAAATTGATTTTTGTAGGACACTTGCTACCCTTTCTGGCCAGATGAGAGGATGGGAACATATGATTGGAAAATTGTCAAAGTCAACTATAAGACCACTGTTCCCATGAAGGGCTGCGACAAGGTTTTGCTGGATGTGTTCAACAGTTCAAAGGTATGGATTCTGACGTGGATGTACGTACGTAGATGGTAGTAGATAGTAATAGATGTATATAGAGGTACGTATGTTATACAGTATAGATGCCATTCAACAAAGAATAAAGGATAAAGGATTCTTATTTTAACTGGGCAGCCTTTAGCCTGAAGGCTACACTTCCCGGTATCCAGTGATTATGTACACACATACACACACACAGTGTCAAATCAGGAAATCAGTTAAATCAGCTTGTAATTAGTCAGGGAGTGTTGTTGGTAAGGGGGTGTTGCTTTTTCCCCCACTGCCTTAGAGATGATCCCTGGCCATCCCATTGCCTTTGCTCTGCAATCTTTGCTACCAGGCCACCCACGACATGATGTTAATCATGCATGTTTCAGTGCTCCGAAGACTAATTATTGGAATAATGTAGACTGTCGCACAGCTTTCTGTGGCTCTTGCTGACACATTGCAGCTCGCCAGTCCCCCTATGGAGGCGGTCCTGTACCACATTAGGGGTTGGACCACAACTGGGCCACCTCCTGCTGCCTCCCTGCTTGGTGTGATGGGAGAAGTGGCAGAATTGCAGAAGGAGAAAGTTGGACCCGTTCTTGTTATGTGCGAGTGAGTGGACACATTTTAACTGGTGTACTGGAGTGTAGTGATTTTATATATAAGTAAAGCAGAGACACACACACATGAAGAATGCAAGTTTTATATACAATATACAGAAGCTGCTATTTGTACGTAATTGTAATATATATATATACATATACAAATAGCAGTTTCTCCATATTGTATATAAAATTCATGTGTGTTCTCTGTATGCATTCAGGCATATGGCACCTATCTGTTAGTGTAAGCAGTATTTGAATACACTGTTGCACTATAATATGTATTGTGTATTGTGTTGATGTGCTTATGTGTTGAAAATGCTTTTCTCTTTTTCCTTCAGTGACGGCATGTCTCGCAGTGGTGTGTTCATCACTTGTATGACTGAAATTGAGAGGGTCAAAGTTGAAGGAGGAGTTGACATCTTCCAGACAGTCAAGGCAGCAAGAGCACAGAGACCTCACATGGTCAACACCAGCGTGAGTGATGGCCCGAGATTGTGTAATTCAAATGATGGCTCCAAATTATGTATGTAATCCAACTTTTATAGCTTGCACAAAGCATGCATACGTGCATGTACTTTGCCTGGGTTTGATGCATTTACCTGAGTTTTTGACAGTTACTACAGTTAGGTGGTTTATTGCATGACCCCATTGCACGCCATGGTTTATAGCGATGTGCAGCACTCCCGTCCGTGATTTATTTCACTGAATCAGCAGCTGCATATTATTTTATATAACAGAAGTCAGCGCTATCCCTGCTGACTAGACTAGGCACTTATTCTGGGCTTAGCTCGATGAATTGTGGCACAGTGAGTTGGGCGTCTAAGATTATGAGATATAGCCACATAGCCATGGACCCTATATGGTGTGTCCAAAGGCAGCACTTAATGTAGTCCTCCAAGTACCACATACTGCCACAAGGCCAACATTAACTGGGATTCTATTCTATACATACAACATTGGGATTTTACTATTGATACAGGAGCAATGGTTTGGAACCAGGCCAATGTGCTCATGTACTTACTCCTTTAGAGCCTTGTACGTATTATTGAAGTATTGTATAGAGACACTTCTTGGTAGACATGCATTTGACTGACCTTAACTTGAAACATTGGAGAAGACCTGCACACTCTCTCATTCTAGTCACTGCATATGTGCTGCTGATGTGTTCCCTTCTCCTCTTTACAGGAACAATACAAGATGTGTTTTGAAATCCTCCAGTCCTATTTGGAGTTGTATGACACCTATGCCAACTACAAGGATGTTTAATTAACTGTGTGACTAGTAAATTAACTGCCAATAAGCTGAACTACTTGACTGTGTGATCATTGTGTGCCTCCTGACTGAAGGAGTGAGTACATATAAATGCAGTGCATGTAAGTGGCATGCAGGTTAGAAACTCTGATGATTAAGATGTGCATAAGTTTTAATTCAATGGTATATATGCATAATTATTTACTCTACATGATTATACCATTATGCATACCCAATGTCATATAGCTATAGCTATAGCTAGAAGCCTCTGAGGAGATTTTGGAAAATACATAGAAGTGTTGTAGGTTGGCCCATATTGGTGGTCATGGGGATCTGCTCATCATATTCTTATATGATGCCAATACAAGGACTACAGTAAATATAGATTATAATATAATTATACAATATATTATTACGATGACAATCTCAAGATGACAAACTTCCTCATACACAGCTAAGTACAGTTATGTTAGCAGCTCTTTTAAGTAAAAAACATACATGTTCACTTGCTCAGACTTGTGTCTTAATTGTGTTATGACTCTATCACGTTGACAGCTCCGGTTCATTAGAGTTGTAGACTTACACTTCATTGTGTGAGTTCTCGAAAGGTTTCAGTGCTGCTATATGTATGGATCAGATGGACAATTTGGCAGTTAGTGTTCTTCAATTGCAGACAGTATAGCTGCTATATATACTCGAAGCTTATGCAGCAGCAGTACATTAAAACAGGTACAAGAATAGACCTCAACTATTTCGGCTCTGTTTGTATATCTCCTCCCTTTCAGTTATGTTACTGTTGACCTAAAGAAAATACACATGCACACACTAAGTTTGTTGTACACGCACCGCTGAATGACAATGCAAGGAAGTCAGCAGTGTAAAATAAGATATTATATTATTGCACTATTGCTGTTATAGAATATAATTGCACTATTGCTATCACTATTGCTATCACTATTACTCTCCAAAGCTGATGCAGCAGCGTTACAACAGGTACAGATTGCAGAAATAGACTGCAACTATTTCAGCTACATTTGTATATCTCCTACCTTTCAGTTTGTTACTGTTGACCTGACCTGAAGAGCATACACACATGCACTAGTTTGTTGAATGACAGTGCAATGAAGTCAGCAGTGTAAAATAGCTAAAACATAAGTAATGTTGTGATGACTTCTTTTGGAATTCTGAGGAGGTGACATGTAATGTGTTGTGTGACGTGTACATGGTTAGGTGTCTGGTAGAGGGGACATACGTACTGCTCTTTATGCTTTGTTGGGGAACATCACCTGGGATTCAGCCATATTCAAATTAGCTACTTGTACGCAAACACGCGGGACCTATAATTATAGCGATAGGTGACAAGCTGTCGCAAGAGATGGAGTGGCCATTTCCCCCCTCTCACTTGCGTCCTTCGTGGAAGCTAATGTCCACAGTGACAATGTGCGCCACAGGAGTTCTTTGCAAGGCCTTCCTGAGTGAGTAGTCATGTATGGATGTCTGGTATACTGCTGTTTCTGTTGCTAAAATCGTGCACTTCCCCAAAACCACGTGCGTAGCCAAGTGCATGTGGCCAAATGGGTAAGAATTTAAAGATAGAAATTGCGTGTAGTTGTTTCGTTGGTTACTCACTGGTGTGTGTGTGTGTGTGTGTGTGTGTGTGTGTGTGTGTGTGCGTGTGTGTGTGTATGTGTGTGTATGTGTGTGTGTGTGTGTGTTTATGTGTGCGTGTGCGTGTGTGTATGTGTGTGTGTCCTTGTCTGTTCCTTATACCTGCACCTCCATCTGTCTGTGTACTGACAGAGGTGACCAGTGTACAGACAACAAACTACGATAGGCTGCTTACGGCTGTGGTACACCGGCCAGAGGGGACTCCCTCATCACCATTAGCAACTACCGGTCGTGTCTGGACGACCCTCTGATGTGGGGTGAGCGAGTTTATGTGTGCCTGTGTGTTGTGTATGTCTGTTGTGTGGAGTGTGAGAATGGCTGTGCGTGATGTATGTCTGTTGTGTGGAGTGTGAGAATGGTTGTGTGTGATGTGTGGGATGAGTGCATTGATATGCAGCTGCTGTTCGTGTATGGGGGTAATTAGGGGATATATAATACTGTACAATCTGTTGGAGCGAGTGTATAGTGTTATGTGTGTGTTGTGTGTGTTTGTGATGACTCGTATTGCTGTTGTTGTGCATAGTAGACATTGCTTCATGTCCATCTGGTGCTCTCTGCTGTGTCTGGTCCCCTCTCGCTGTATGCTGTGTTGCAGGTTTGCTACCATTGAGATCTTTATTGTCGGAAAAATGTCAAAGATGGTATGTTTGTTGCTTGAAGGTAGCAAGGAAACTTCACTAGCCAGGATCAAGGGTAAAAAATATAATTGCCAAACGTTTCGACAGCTATGCAGCTGTCATCATCAGTGGCTTATACAGGAAAGCAAGTGAGATGCTTGCTTAAATACATTAGGGTGCCAAGAAAAAGGCGGTCTAAAGGGGATGAAAGTGACAGGAGGTGATGACTGTGAATTAAGTAAAAAATATGAATCTAATTAATGCTAAAAAGGAATTAAAAATCATGAATTTAATTAATACTAAAAAAGAACTATGTGAGTGGTAGGGGGGATGGCGAAATGGGATAGTACAGGGTGGGTAATCAATCAGTTGTAAAGTGAAGTTGGGATGCTAGTTGAACAAGGGGTTATAGACCTGGGGCATGGTCCCAAGGTCCATGTTCACTGGGTTGGACTGTGACCTAATGTGCACTGACTCTAAGGTCAGCCTCTGGTACAGGTGGGGGTGGCCATCCAGGACTCTTACGTGGTCCCAGTCGACAGGGGGATGGCAGCCCCAGGCATGCTCTGCCAGTGCCGAGTTTGCACAGTCACCCGACTCCACTGCCCGGCGGTGCTCCCTCAATCGCTGGTTTAGTCGCCTTCCTGTTTGTCCTACGTAAGTGGCTGGACAGTTGGCACAGGGGACTTGGTACGCCACGTTCGCCCTCTCCCTATCTGGGACTTGGTCCTTTGGCTTCACTAAGAGCTGCTTCAGGGTGATGGTTGGCTTGAAGGTGACCCTCCCATTTCGCCATCCCCCCTACCACTCACATAGTTCTTTTTTAGTATTAATTAAATTCATGATTTTTAATTCCTTTTTAGCATTAATTAGATTCATATTTTTTAATTAAATTCACAGTCATCACCTCCTGTCACTTTCATCCCCTTTAGTCTGCCTTTTTCTTGGCACCCTAATGTATTTAAGCAAGCATCTCACCTGCTTTCCTGTATAAGCCACTGATGATGACAGCTGCATAGCTGTCGAAACGTTTGGCAATTATATTTTTTTTTACCCTTGATCCTGGCTTGTGAAGTTTCCTTGCTACCTTCATTTCTGCGCCTAGCCACAAAGGTTTTTACGCATGTTTGTTGCTTGTCCACAAACACGACATGATGCACAAGGAGATATCTAGGATTATGTAAAATGAATATCTTATGCAGGAAGCTGTTCAAGCTTTGGCTAGTGGGTACTGAACTAACATGTGTAGTGCATCTTTGACACGATTTCATGTTTTATACAGTATTATCTACTATAGGCAGATGAGGAATTTGTACACATTACCCAGTGTACGGGATTAGTGATGACAAATGGTAGTAATCACTGGATATTACGCCAACCTGACCAGGCTCTTCCATCCTTGTTGGATGACTGGGGAGGTGATCACTGGTTGTCACAAATTTGATTTCGCTCCCCCTGGCCATGGTTTCAATTTTACTGACCTGGTCAGGTTGGCGTAATATCCAGTGATTACTGCCATTTGTCATTATCTCCTGTCACTGTGTCTTAGGGTCCCAGGAGCTCAGGAGGTCATGTTCACCAATCCCCTCCACAGCTGGTACTTCTCTACAGGGAAGGTACGTACGTGGCACAACACAACGTATAACACATGCTAATGGTGCGTGTTTCAGCTGTGGAGTACTTTGTGTGATTTTGGTATTGCTACCAGTATGTGTAGGTATGTAAGTTGTATGGTTGTAATGTGAGGCTGACGTTTGCAGATTGTGCCTGTGGTACGAGGGGACGGGGTGTACCAGAGGGGGATGGACTTCCTCTTGTCAAAGCTGGACCTGGGGGCATGGGTGCATGTATTCCCAGAAGGTGCGTATGTACACGCATATACCATACACACGTGTACACACATATACGTACACTCACTCACATGTACACACTCACAAACCAAACACTTGGACATGCATGCACACATATTCAATCCCACTCATTCACATTGCCAGCGGGAATCTACAAGCACACACGTACACACATGTATACCCACTCACGCACCAAACACTTGCAATTGGACATGCACACATACCATATTCAATCCCACTCATTCACACTGTCAGCATGTATGTACATACACACACATGCAAACATGTATACTCACTCACGCACCAAACACTTGGATATCACATCCCACACATGATACCCCACACTCTCCCCCACGTGCTTCACATTGCACTTCCCTGTACTCCCTCAGGTAAGATCAACCTTGAGAATGCTGTGACAAGATGGAAGTGGGGTGTGGGCCGGCCGATTGCTGAGTGCACCAAAACGCCCATTGTCATCCCTGTGTGGCATGTCGGCATGGAGGACATCCTGCCCACCAGGTCACCGTACATTCCTCAACTGTTCAAAGTGAGAGAAGCCAATACATCCATACAGACATATACAAAATATAGTCTCTCATTGGTCCTAACTGACACCAGTAGTGTTGTACCATTACTACAATATTTCTCCAAGTTACAGACCGTGTTTCACGAGACCTGTACAACCTGACAATGTGCACTGCATTCTGTCTTGTCTGTTCTGTGCAGAAGTTGACTGTGTTAGTGGGTGAGCCGATTGACCTGTCTTTTTTGGACGCCCAATCATCAGATAATGCAGTGAGTTTTACTCTTTCTCGAATTAGCAGAATGCATGGAGGAAATGTTTGTGCGTACATATGTCTGTTCATGGCATTGCTAGCTGATTCACTGTGTGTAGGTAGTGAAACGTCGGCAGATCACTGGAGCTCTTCAGAAGAGAATTGAGAAACTGAAAGACACTGCAGAAGAACTGCACCGTAACTGGACAAAGTAAACCAAACTGGTGATTGTGTACGTTTGTTGTTGTTTTACTTGCACATTTTGTCATGTTACTCTGTCAAAGAGACCTCCACTCATGTTCATTTTGCTCCCATTCATTCTGTTTCATATCAGTATGCATTTTGGTGAAGACATTCATTGCAGTATTATGTAGGAATAATGGGTGAGAAGTTTACAAGTCAGTGGCAAGTTGTATATAAATACAGTATGCATGTAGTGATCAAGTATAATAATAAATATTACAATTTTCGTTAATTAAATGATAGTTGGTGACATGTACAAGTATTATATATTATGTTGTTCAGGATCATCAGGTCACTCAGAATTAATTGTTGGCTATGTCGGAAATGCATCATGTCCCAACAGCCAAACATTATGACACCATACAGTCATGCACACAATGACCCAGACTCCTGCACCAACACAATCGAACGTATGTCTGGTGCGTGAGACTATTAACAGTGATTTGCAGCAAGTAGTGCAGTTATATATTAGATTTTGTTTTCGACTTGAGCCACAGTGCAATTTATAAATTATAACCACAATTAGCTTAGTGGGTACTTGAGCAGCCACTCAGTGCATTAGCAGCGGAGAGGGTCGAAGCACTACTGTAGCTAGTCAGGCGTAGCCGACCCTCCCCCCCCCGCGCGCTGGGGGGAAGGGTCGGCTACGCCTGACTATACGGTAGCATGACGTCACTTTTTTCGCACTGACGTGCATTATCGTGTCCAGAGAGAGTTCTGTTGACTTTGGCGGCAAACTCTCAATAGACATGTGGAGTCTGTTCATGGTCATAACTGTAGCAGTGATGCTGCCAGGTGAGGGATTACGGATCATGTGTAATATACGGACAAGCCGTTTTTCTATGTTTCTTCCGCTAACTGCCGTTCTAGACTGAATCAACAACTTGAATGGAAACCCAACCCGAAACCTAACACTAGCACTAAAATTATTGTTATAGAGCCGGGCTGAAGTATCGTTTCCGAAGTGAGTGTCCCGGCGCGAGTCGCCAACTGTGAACGATTAAGCCCGGCTCTAACCGAGCTCTAACAACTTTAGGGTTGGGGTTAGGTTTCCCTTCCATTCAAGTGGTTGATTCAATCTAGAATGCCAGTTAGCGGAAGAAACAAAGAAAAACAGCTTGTCCATATATTGATCCATATGATTTCTTATCTACACACTCAGCCACTTCTTCAGCTGAACCAACAAGGCCCAATATAACAAGACATCAGTTCTATGGCTCTGCACTTACGGGCCTAGTGGCGATTGGTATTAACAAATCCAATACCATTTGGTGCAGCGCTAGTAACAGGGCTATGGGTTCAAAGAAATTGCAAAGCCTTCTCTGGCTATACACTAACAGAACACGCCTGCCTGCTGTCGACAGAGGACAGTCGAGTGATTATGAAGTGTACATGGAGCGGTATGCTGGCAACAGTGACCAGGACCATGCTGTGTGGCGCAGAGTTCTTCATTTCAAGACAACAAAGCCTTCTTCTGCTGGGAACTATACATGTGTCGCCAATTACAAAGGGAATTTAAACTCACATCAAAGTGTGGAAATTCGAGTCTCAGGTGAGTGAAGTATAGTGTGAGTATCTAGACTGTCTGTAACAAACTCAGGTTTTCTATGTAGATTGTCCCTACCTCCCCACACCGTCGCATTTGTTAGGGATGGTTCAACTATCCCCACTCCTCATTCCCGATGAATGAGCAGCACTAACAGTAGTCTAGCTTAACTATACCTTCCTAGTTATAGGTTCAGCTGTCCCCACTAATGAGCAAAGGTGCACAAGTGGGCAGCAGAACTAACGGTAGTCTAGCTTAGCTATATATAGCTACCTTCCTAGCTATAGGTGGGCACTGTATGAGAGACAGTATACTCAAGTCAGTTACTAGTACTTGAAATATCTATGAGATGCTCTTACAGTGCTGTTTGTATGATACAAACAGCACTGTGAGACCACACTGTAAACTGTAAGATGACATCTAGTTACTTGAGTATACTGTTATACAACTACTTACTGCTATACAATTAGCTAATGGTGTGATACCATACTATGGTATCACACCATTAGCCTATTGTGTCTAGCATTAGGAGACTATAGTCACAGTTTGCATTGTGTGTATGCGTGCGTGCGTGCATGCATGTGTGCATGCATGTGTCCGTTTGTGCGTGTGTGTGCTTATTTTGTATATGCGTACATATGCTCAAAACACAGGGATCTCAACTGAAAAAAATACACTGAAATAATTGAAACGTGTGAATATATCACTATGTTGTTGCATATGGGATATGTCTAACGGAATAATTTATGTGCGCCAGAGATGATATTACATCATCTTTTTCTATTCTGTATTATGCCTGCTTCTTCAGACATTGACTGTGGCGATCCTGGTACCCCTACAAATGGTCATCGCCATCCTTTCAGTACAGTCTACACAAGTGAGGTACTCTACTTTTGTTCAATGGGCTACACACTACAGGGACCAGACAGAAGGACCTGCCTGTCAAGTGGACAGTGGAGTGGACGTCTACCGCAGTGTAATCGTATGTTTATGAAGCTTGTCAATGGAGGAAATAAGATGGTATCTTTGTATTGTGATGGTGCATGTTCTTTGGGGTCAGATTCAGTTGAAGAGTGAGCTATAGTCTGAGCTGATTAAGTGTACATTTTACCAATGTAGTGTGTGGCTGTTCGTGCATATATATGTAATAGCTATAACATGGACGCGAGGGCGCTGGCTTATTTATTGCACGAGGGCGCGAAGCGCCCGAGGGCTATAAATGAGCTAAGCGCCTGAGCGTCCATGTTATAACTGGCTTGTTGCAATTTTAACGATTTGTAGCAGAGATGTTTCTCTCGCTATCGAACGAAATAGACTAACGTTTCCAGCGATACTAGTTAGGACCCTATTCTGTCCGAAAGGTACCGATATGGCTATGCACGCAGCGAATACAATGGAGGCCGTCCCCCCGGTTTAAAGCCGTGGAAAGCGCGCGGTCTAATTATTCATCCCTCTGATGAATTAGACTGCGCGCTTGACGACGACTTTGAGCAGATGTCGAAACGCTACACGCCGAAGAACACAGAAGGAGAGCACAACAGACGTTTTGGTAGTGGATGAAGGTGAAAGAGCGCTGCCTGGCTTTCTGCAAAGACTGAAGAGCCATGTTTGAAGCAGTAAAATCATTAGATACTTTCCTAATCGTTTACATCAATTGTTTTCATCTGACATTAGTGTTTATGCAAGGTGCTGATTTTATTCTTCGTGATGAGTTTGTAGGTACTTCCAGCTGCACCTTTTGAGAAAGTAAACAAAGAATCTGAAGTAGACAAAACTGTTTGTACACATCTGGAAGATGATTGGTCTAATCCATATTGTTATTGGTTCATTTCATGTTTGTTATGTCTACAGGGGGGCTCTTAGAAGGCTAATGCACACCGAAGTGTGCATTGGACTTGATATTGCACACTTCCCGTCTATGATGTATGGCTTCATCATGCAAAAAGCGACTTTATAGTTCATCTTATATAGTGTACTCATTATATGCAAAGCTACGTTGAGGCCAATAGACATGTCAGGGTTTGCCCTTTATTCTATGGTTAGTCTGTCCCTGCTCATTCAGCTGTTGACTGTGGTGATCCTGGTACTCCCACAAATGGTCAACACAGTCTCTCCAGTACAACCTACAACTCTGTAGTGAACTACACCTGTGATGTAGGCTACACACTGCAGGGAGCAAACAGTAGAACCTGCCAGTCTGTTGGACAGTGGAGTGGGAGTGTGCCACAGTGCACATGTGATCTTTTGATATTCAGTGCATTCTGTGCAGTTGTCATTGTTACTCCTGCCACCCAATTACAGCTTCCTGCTCTAGCCTGTGCCAGAATGGTAGCACTTGTACAGGAGTTGATACCTGCACTTGTGCTACAGGGTGGACTGGTCTGTTGTGTGAAACAGGTAAGTGGTACAGAGTCCAGATCTGACTGTGTTGCAGGATGAATTGAATGGGAATGTTTGTGGAAGAGATAAGTGGATTTTGGTAATAATTGAGAATCTCCCGCAGTGTAATCGTATGTTATTTACAAATTTGTTCAAAGGTGGTATTAAGATGACATCTTTATATTACGTGTATGATCTGTAGTTAAGCTGGCATTCCAATTAAGGCAATCTGGTACAACCATGCATGTATATATATATATAAATGCAGTCTGTTTTTGATACATTGAGGAAGCGACTACGCGGACTGGTGCTGGCAATTTATCTAGATTAATATCAATCTGTCAGTCATGTTGATTGATATATAACACTAAACAACAGCAGTCCAAACTTGTATATAACACATTATTACCGTATTAATGGGTGTAAATAAAATGTTTTATGAATGAAACTTGTATCAATGTTAGCCACCCACCCTTCTGGTTGTACTTTCATGTCCACGCACACAATCTATCAACGCAGAGCCACATCCTCTTCATTGTGATGCTTGAACACATGAATCATATGCACATACATCACAAGTCATGACACCACACACTGAATCTGCATCGGTGTACTAGACTAGCTGAGAGCTGAGGTCCCAAGTATTTTCATGGTGACCAGTGATTGCCTCCCCTTCAGTCATCCAGCAGAGGTGGCAATAACACCATCAATATTGTGAAATCTATGGTACTTGTAATATGTATTGGTTACTGAGCTTCTAGGGAGTAACACATTTATTGGCCATTTTAATAGCTGCTAGTGTGAAGCGTTGAATGGTAATCTAGTCGGTATATATGGGATGCAGCAACAACATGCAACTACAACCACCACTGATTAGATATTAGCAGCACACCACGATACAGCAATCACTGCAACTCCTGGGGATACCATTTTCCCTACAAACATATTATATAGATTCCTCCTCTTGATTCAGCCATCGACTGCGGTGATCCTGGCACTCCCACAAATGGCCAACGCAGTCTCTCCAGTACAACCTACAACTCTGTAGTGACCTACACCTGTGATGTAGGCTACACACTGCAGGGAGCAAACAGTAGAACCTGTCAGTCTGATGGAGAGTGGAGTGGGAGTGTGCCTCAGTGTACACGTGAGTTTAGAAGTACACAAATATTCAGAAAATTAATGTTATTCGTTGTGGATGCACTACATGTGGCCATGGTTGTGCCTACAATTTATAGGCTGTCAAAACTAATGCAACTGAAGAAGAAACTGCAAATGCTGCCTAAATGTTCGTTGGCTTACACAATCCCATGCGTAGATGTTGAAAATACAGAAGTTGAAATAATAATGTGATGAAAAACATGACTACACAGATTGGGATAGAATGCATTGCAATGACACACTCATGGTCCTTGTATCCAAATTGTGTGCATGTGTGCTAATCAAGAGCTGGTATGATAGTTGTCGCATCATCCTAAAATGGGAAGGAGTATTTGCAAATTACATTGAAACAGATATAAGTACACTTGTATATTTGGATCTATTCACGCACATATGTGTATAACTGTCAAATTATTATATGCATAACATGCAACACGACCATACACAACAAACGATTGAACCTATATACCTATTCTGTCACTTTATCTGGCAGTGGTGATCAGTGAGTTGTCATTGGAGGAGCTGTACACATGTGTGCTAATTCTGAACCTTGCATGCATAGTACTGTTGCAATAGTTCTAAAGTAAATGCATTAATTGTGTCTCTACTGCTCATCGTTGCAACCTTCACTTTCACCTAGGGCTATATAGGACTACTGTTTTGTGCACACTGCTGAATCAGAGTTATGTACGCGGCTCACAAACGTTTACCTCTTTATACAATAATTAATTAAACTATAGTGATGCATTCTTTTACAATTTGTCTTGAATGGCTCTTGCATAAATTTGAAATATAGCTTGCTATAAGGTAAGGTTATAATCCGCCCGGTTGTGTGATGTTAATACACACGGTGCCCGAGAGCTTGAATGCTGGAGGGTGGAGCTCTTATGAACATTGCATAACAAGGGAGCAGGTTGCATGTAACCTGCCTCTAAACTGCTGATGCCCAGGCAATTAAACATTGATAAGATAATGAGTTAATGGGGTGCAAAGCCTTTGTATACAACAGGATGTCAATCATTTCCTGTACTGCATGACGTTTGCTGTGAGAATCAGTTATGTTACCCCTAGTTACACCTTCCATACAGACATTATATATTATATTGCGCGCAACTGTATATATTGTATTATATAGTCTCCTTCTCTTGATTCAGCTATCAATTGTGGTGATCCTGGTACTCCCACAAATGGTCAACGCACTCTTTCCAGTACAACCTACAACTCTGTAGTGACCTACACCTGTGATGTAGGCTACACACTGCAGGGATCAAACAGTAGAACCTGCCAGTCTGATGGACAGTGGAGTGGGAGTGTGGCACAGTGTACATGTGAGTTCAATTGAAATATTCAGAAAATGTATGTTATTCATTCTGGATGCACTGCATGTGGATGTGCTTACATAATGAGATGCCAAGTGCTGTATACACGTGAATGTGGAATATGGAGCTAGAGAAGCAGGTGGAGTATGTAGTATACAGGTAGAGATGGTGAAGGCGGGGGGGGGGGGGGGGGGGGGGTAAATAGTAGTGCAGTGGTTGAAAGACGTTTTTGATATAGCTTGGAAAGGGGGAAAGATACCTCATGAATGGAGGGAAGCTATCATTGTACCTATCTACAAGAAGGGCAGTAGAGATGAGTGCGGTAACTACAGAGGAATAAGCTTATTGAGTGTGGTGGGGAAGATCTATGCAAGGGTGGTTTGTGACAGGCTGAGGGTGCTGACAGATGCAGTACTGATGGACGAACAAGGTAGTTTCAGGGTGCGTAGAGGGTGTGTGGACCAGATTTTTGCAGTGAGACAAGTAATTGAGAAGGTGACTGAAAAGGACAAGGTGGTGTATGCAGCATTTGTAGATCTGGAAAAAGCCTATGATAGTGTTAGTAGGAGTAAGTTGTGGGTGGCTTTGAAAGATTATGGTGTAAAGGGACAGCTATTAGCAGCAGTACAAAGTATTTATGAAGAAGGTTGGGCTAGAGTGCGAGTGGCAGGAAAGGAATCATCCCCATTTCAGGTTCGGAAGGGAGTCAGGCAGGGCTGTCCCCTGTCCCCATGGCTTTTTAACATCTTCATAGATAGGATAGTGTCAGAAGCTAGGAACAAGTTCTATGGTAGTGTACGACTAACCACAGGGGACGTACATAGAGGTACTTTTGTTTGCTGATGACCTGATGTTGATGGCAGAATCAAAGGAAGCACTACAACATAATATGCAAGAACTCAATGGTAGGCTGGAGGAGTGGGAAATGAAGGCAAACTGGCAGAAGACAAGGATAATGAGGATTGGAAGAAAGCAAGATGTGTGCAATGTGAAAGTAAATGGTCAGAAAGTGGAGCAGGTGGAAGTGATGAAGTATCTTGGTGCAATGATTAGCAGTGATGGGAGCATGAATAGCGAGGTGGAGCAAAGAATGACATCAAAGATGATTGGGGCGATTGGAAGAACAGTGCTGGGAAGGAAGGAACTGACAAAGGGTACGAAAGTGTGAGTGGTCAATGCTGTGGTGATACTCACCTTGACATATGGTTGCGAAGCATGGACTCTGCAGGCAAGGCATAAGGGGCGAATAGAAGCTATGCAGATGAGGGTGTTAAGGAGGATAGAGGGGGTTTCAAGATTGGATAGAGTGAGGAATGTGTACCTTAGGGGCAGATTGAAGCAGGAGGGAGTGCTGGATACGGTGAAGAAGCGGCAGCAGAACTGGAAACAAAGGGTAGAGGAGATGAGTACCAACAGAGTAACGAAGAAAATCTACGATGAAGAGATTCCAGGAAGGCGCCCTCGAGGAAGACCCAGGAAGAAATGGAGCTGTAACTTTAATTAACAGTAGACTAAGTAACATGCAATCTTTTATTAAGAGTTAAGGCATTTATAGATTATAGCTAGTTCTGTCTGTAGCTTGTAACCAGGGCGACCTCCCACATGGGAGACTAAACGCTCATTCATGAGTTTGATTGATTGATTGATTGAGATTCTAGTCTATGTATTATACAGTATTTATGTTAGATATAGTTTGGATACTTAATTAAACTGTGTATATTTCATATGGAGCATTCAATGTGCACATGCTACAGACATATATTATATATATATATATATGTATATATATATGAAGGTAGCAAGGAAACTTCACTAGCCAGGATCAAGAGTAAAAAATATATAATTGCCAAACGTTTCGACAGCTATGCAGCTGTCATCATCAGTGGCTTATACAGGAAAGCAGGTGAGATGCTTGCTTAAATACATTAGGGTGCCAAGAAAAAGGCGGACTAAAGGGGATGAAAGTGACAGGAGGTGATGACTGTGAATTTAATTAAAAAATATGAATCTAATTAAGCTAAAAAGGAATGCCGCGTGGCGGTTCATTTGCAGAATGTTACTGCTAAAGCCATGACAAGCTTTACAATATTCAAATCATTAGTTGAGTAGTGCTTGAGCAGCCATACATGCGCCTAGCCACAAAGGTTTTTACGCATTTGTATATATATATATATAATTATATATATAATATGTCTATATGTTCTTTGTCTAATATTCCATGTCTAAATGTACAGTTTTCCCGTTGAAGCTATACCCAGGACAGCATGCATGAAACTTGTGCTTTTCAAAATTGTCTTTATTATGGTAATAAGCATTATTGCATTGTCATGTACTGCAGTTGTGGCAAGCATCTATTCATCGCCTGCATTGACAATTACTTTGCCTTTGGACAGCCAGTCTCGTGGTGGCACCTCCTTCACAGTGTGGTACTCCACAGATGGTCATGAGAGAGATCCCTCCACTCCACCACAGGGAGCCTTTATGGTGTCCACTGGACCTAACTCCACGTCCGTTACAATCACTCTACCAGAGTCAGACAACTCATGCAAACCATATTATGTGTGGATAGCTGGCATCACTCCAAATGGGCAGCAAGGTCCTTACAGCAAGAGACGGCAGGTGGAGGTGTGCAAGGCATATAGAGGTGAGCATGAAACAATGAAATAGGTATATATATACGTATAGTCTGTACAATATAATGTATGTATGCGTAACTGTATTAAATGATTATTAATAAGAATTAGATTCACGAGTTATGCATTAACATACACAAGTGTTGTGAGGCAAGTGGAGTACAAGGGTTTATCAACTGCTTATATATGTAATTCTGGATTTCCCACAGGGCAGTCAACATGTGGAGCTGCAGCAATTGGTGCTACTGTTGCAGGATCCTTACTCGGTGGAGCGGTTGTTGGTGGCGTTGTTGCCTTACTTGTTGTGGGGATCTTGTGTGGCTCTTGGAAGTTAAAGCACTCAGGTGGTGGAAAGAGCTGTGAAGTAAATTCAGAAGAAGAGTGAGTAACTTTGACACCAATACTTCTTGAAGTGGGCAAGATTATGAAAGGTGTTTGTGTGGCAACAGGTATAGCTTTTGTCAGCTCACAAGTGTAAGACAACAATTATAAGCACAACAACCTAACCATGCTCCGCTTCCTGTAGGGAGAAGACCTATGACACTGTTGGGCCAAAAGAACCTACTGCAATGTGTGACCATGTTGCCATGGAGACTAACCCTGCCTATGGCGTGTGCTCCTGAAATAGCCACACTGAAACTTGTGTTCTTGCTAGGTGTAACAAGTTTGCACAGTATATCAGCACAGTACTGTGCAGTGTAGCACTGCTACTTCAGAGGTACTCATGAGAGTGTTTAAAAAGATTTCCATTAATTATATAACAGTAAGTGGTCTGGCTAACATAATTAGATTCATGTGTACACAGCAAAGTTTCTTTATATGGTTTAAATGCAATTTTGCATGCATGAATGGGTTGCATCTGAATTAAATCAACTCTTTAGTCATCACCTGTAGGTGTGCACCTCTGTCATGCATAGCATTTACATGTGCCGGTAATTGTATATTAATTTTATAAAACATTTTCTCACAGAAGTGTTAATTATAATCAGTGGATATGCATTTAATTTTGTCTCAGTTTTAATTGCAGTATATACATATAAAGATAATGTCAGGAATGCTGAATAGCAATTCATAATTATATAAATGCATTGATCAATTAATCAACGTGACAATTATCATTAACTGATATGTAACTCTATGATCACCAATCATCAGAAAATAAGAAGTCTTATGCCACGCTTGGAAAGTCACTAACTCCCAACCGTTCTGCAACAACCCCATACACACTCACGGTGACTTAAGATTGTTCGTATATATGGGACTTGAGCCAGTCATAAGTATGCATAACCCAAACTAGTATACATAGTAGCTACTTGTAGCCAATCAATGCCTAATAAATACAACAATGGACAACCTATGTTAGTATGACATCACTCCTTGTCACATAAACGTGTCCTGGCGGTCTGAAATACATATATAGCTAGACATTGATTCAAGGTGCCACTCACTGTCGATGGACATGCTGAATCTGTTCACGACTGTGTGTCTGAACATGGAATTATCAACTGATACATAGGAACATGTTATGTACTACAACATTAGTCAGGGTCACTCATTAGAATCTTATATAGCTATGCCATGCTGGAAAGGCATTAACTGCCAATCATTCCAGACCTGCAACCACATATACACTGGGGGTGGTTTGATTGTATATATGCAAGCTTAAGCTTAGCCGGCCATAAACTTCTTTACTCACTTGACAGCCACTCAATGCCTTATACGGAGAGCCTGAAGCGTACCGCGTGACGTCATCTTGTCACGTCCGTACTGCGTTGACATCGAGTATCAACGTGGTTCCCCACAGTTCTCCGTGACGGTGCCACGCTGAGGATGGATATGCGGAGTCTGGTGATGGTCGTGTCTCTAGCGGTGCTGCTGTTGACAGGTGAGTGCCTATACAGAGACAAAATAAGAATATGAGTATGTTTCACCGTCTGTTGTATTCGTACACACCCGCTCAGCCATTTCTTCAGCCGAACTACCAAGACCCAGTATAACTAGACATCAGTTCTTCAGCTCTGCACTTACGGGTGTAGTGGTGATTGGTAATAACAAATCCAATACCATTTGGTGCACCGCTAGTAACAGGGTTATGGGTTCAAGGAAATTGCAAAGCCTTTTCTGGCTATACAGTAACAGAAGACCTCTGCCTGCTGTCAACAGAGGACAGTCGAGTGATCATGACGTGTACCAGGAGCGTTATGCTGGCAGCAGTGACATGGACCATGCTATGTGGCGTAGAGTTCTTCATTTCAATACAACACAGCCTTCTGCTGGGAACTATACATGTGTCGCCAATTACGAAGGGAATGTGAACTCACATGAAAGGGTGGACATTCGAGTTTCAGGTGAGTGAAGTATAACGTGAGCATCTAGACAAGCAGCAGTATCCCAAAGAAGTAGCTATCCCCACTAATGAGCAAAGGTGCAGTAGCATGGGCAGCATGTAGTAACAGTAGTCTAGCTTAGCTATACCTTCCCAGGCAGCTATACGTAGAGAGTGTATGAGAGACAGTATGCCTTCCCTGGTAGGAACTATACTTTAATGGGAAGCAGCATACTCAAGTATCTATGATTTAATCCTACAGTGCTGTTAATTGTAGTTTCAGTCCTAGGGCTTATCAACTGTACACAACTTGATAAAGGCCCTCACCACTGAAATGTCTTGTAACAGTCATTAACAGTTCACCCAGCCTCCTTTTGCAATGAGCCTCTGATATCCTTTATCTACAATTCTTGTGAATGTTGGGTGGGTGATGTAAGCAATGTGTGCATGGAGAATCAGTCACTGTATGTAGTTAGCCTTGTGCAAATGCTATAGGGACCATAGGGTGACCCCTTTAGGTTAGGTATTAGGGTATTAGGTACTTATCATTATTTCTATTAATTTGATGTTATATACGTATATTATATATTATGTATAATTTTGTTTACTAATTGTATATCATAATTTAGCATGAATATTTTAAACATGTGTGGTCACACATATTCGTTATGCTGGCAGTTATGCAAAAGCATGCGTGATAATAATGCTATATAATTATATATAACTAGCATAGAAGCCTGCCTTCGGCGGGCTTCACTGCTACGGCGCTCCTTTGACAGTGGCCCTTCGACGGCACTCTGACGACTGTGATTCCACAACAGAGCCCTGACGGTACCACTGTTGTTAGCTAAATTCTCAGTTCTTCTTGCATTTGGTAGCTAGCTATATAGCTTTTGGCCATATACAAATAACACCATCCCCGGAATATGTAGCTGAAGCAAGCTGTCTGGCAGTTTGACTTGGGCAAACCACAGTACATGCAATTTTTCTGTAGCTTATTTGTGCACAATGGGCCCCTAGGTGCCTTTGCGTGCCAGAGAGCGTGAGCGCGAGCGTCTCCTCTTGGGCATTGAACCACCTTTACCACATAACAACGCCATCTGCAAACGCACGAAAAACATGGCATTTATTTAGGTAAGAGTGGGAATCTGTGTGGCGCTCTTCTCAGCCGTAACGAATCGTCTTCAGCCTACCCCCCTATGACACTCCCCATGTGGCGCCCTATAATAAGGCCGAGGTTCGCGTCCATCGCAGACACGCTGTGGGAGGAGTTTGCGAACAAAGGATGAGGCTCTACGAAAATATATATATAGATTATAGGATCAACAATTTGGTGATATTTCTAACCTTTTGTGTTTCACCCACTACTGTTGTGTTTCAGCTTTCGGCAATACCATTCAATGGGACTGAGGTGCAAATAGCTATAGGTTGAATGACCTGGCTAAGGACCGAGTTTTCTGAATACAATACATGCACATCACACGTTTGGCCTATTGTGCCAGTTCCAAAATAACGTTTTTGTTCATTGCCATTCCTGGAGCCTACGTACATGGAAACAAGAGCTTTCATTCTCAAGAACATTTATGAAGGATGCTTGCAAACTACAATGTCTTTCTCTTTAATCAGCATGAGCTAGAGTTTCATACCAGCCATACACCATGTTTATGTCAGTACCCCATTTATTGTCTGGTAAATGTATTACATATAAAGTGCATGTTTGTCAGTAAATGTATACCTCAAACAGCATGTGGCAGACCACCTAGTAGGCCACTTAGTGCCCATGCATGGTCTATTTGTGTTGTGTGTACAACCTGTGGCGGTTCATTTGCAGAATGTTACTGCTAAAGCCATGACAAGCTTTACAATATTCAAATCATTAGTTGAGTAGTGCTTGAGCAGCCATACATGCAATGTGATAAAATTCACAGAGAGAAGCTGTGTAATGGAACAATATACTTAGCAGCATCATGTCAGGAACACTGGCCACTACTTGACTCAGATGCTATGTAGGCCATTAGACCAGGTTCACACATTGCATTATCAGCTACGTACCTATATTATAGCATTTTATACTTATGTACTGTATATAAGCATGCATACTTTCTGCTGTCCATTTCTATTAATATGTATACACAAGATACAATGCAATGGTGTTATGTGCAATGAGGAGTATAATGGAATAAATTTAAATAAGTACAGCAAATATAATGGGATATGCGCAATAGTACCATTGGAATAATTTATGTTATGTGTGTGCCAAAGACCATATTATATATACATCACCATTTAGTTTCTGCTCCATTGTGTGCCTGCTTCTTCAGACATTGACTGTGGTGATCCTGGTACCCCTACAAATGGTCATCGCCATCCTTTCAGTACAGTCTACACCAGTGAGGTACTCTACTTATGTCATATGGGATACACACTACAGGGACCAGACAGAAGGACCTGCCAGTCTGATGGAGAATGGAGTGGACAACTACCTTGGTGTAATCGTATGCGTTTAAAGCTTGCTCATAAGAGGAAATAAGTGGCATCTTTGTATTGTACTGATGCATGTTCTTTCATGCAGCTTAAGTTGGAAAGTGAACTAGATTGAACTAAATGAGTGTACATTTTACAAAAGTAATGTAGTCTGCAGTTTGTAAGTAAGCAACTTTACTGCCAATCTTATACGTACCTTGGGGCCAATAGGCATGCCAGGAAATGCCCTTTATTCTGTGGTTATTCTGCCCCTGCTCATTCAGCTGTAGACTGTGGTGATCCTGGTACTCCCATAAATGGGCAACACAGTCTCTCCAGTACAACCTACAGGTCTATAGTGATCTACACCTGTGATGTAGGCTACACACTGCAGGGATCAAACAGTAGAACCTGCCAGTCCAATGGACAGTGGAGTGCGAGTGTACCTCAATGCAATGGTATGTGTTTTCAAAGAATTTACTGTGAGCCAGATCTATTGTGATACTTGCACACATGCTCTATGTATAGGCCATCATGCAGAGGTACTACATGCATTTGCCAAACGATATATGCATAATATAGATATATAGCCACATACATGGATGCTGCTAAGTACAACTCACAATATGTATACGTAGCAGTGTTTGTGAGCGTATAGTAAATGCTTGTATAGGCTGTAGGACAACACAGCTTAGAGAAAGGCAACAGGGCAAAAAGGATCATCAACTGAGCATACATGATAGATACACAATGACCTACACTCTTTCGTGGAGCTTCAGCCACGAGGCATAAAGTCAGGCATGCCCCTTCATCTCCCATTGCCCCTTATGTGCCAGACATGTGTCGCCGACTGCACCGCTTAAGACACGCCTGTGCCCTCAAAGCTGATATTTGTGAGGTGGAAGGTAGTGGGCTCAGCAGGCGACTAGCATGTTGAACGAGCCCATGAGCCTGGGTGGATGGGGTAGCTAACTGTCCTTATCTGTAGTGTATGTGTAGTAGTGTTTGAACTTGTAGTGACTGCTTGTAGGCTGTTAGGACAACACAACTCAAAGAAAACCGACAGAAGAAACCGTGACCTACCTTCTTTCTTGGAGTTTCCGCCACACGAGTCATGGAATTGGCCACACTCCGTCATCTCCCACCGTGGGCTCAGTATGTCTCTGGTCCTTGTATTATTGTCCCACGTGCTCGGCCGGTTTTGATCCGATGTTTGCGGCCGAAGAAGGTGACAGAGATAGCGCCTGCGTCTTGCTCTCGTCCAAAGCAAGCTGCCCCAGAAAGACGCTTGCCACCGCCGAACGGAACTGCAGACAGCTAACCCACCCCACACCGCAATTTTCCTTGCTAGCCATTCGGGCAATTTCGTGGCTCGCGTGGCTGAAACTCCGGAAAGGACGTATGTCACTGTGCCAGCCTGGAGGGCACGGACGAGTCTTACGCAGTCGAAGTCGGCAACACACCCATGTCAGGCACATAAGGGGCGATAGTAGACGAAGGATCGTGACTGATTTGGTGGCTCGCGTGGCTGAAACTTTAAGGAAGAGCATACGTAGGTCACGGGTTCGGACTCGATGGTACTCTTTCTCCTGTCGTCTTTCCCTGTGCTGTGTTGCCCTACAGCCGAATTTTTGTTCGCCCTAATCTCCGAAAGTGACCGAAGAATTTGCAGCGGACACGAGGGGTGACCTCAACGGGCATTTCCATCGTTAGCTTGCAATGAACTTTTTCCGACATTTTGCCTCTGCTTAACTATGGGGCGCTATCTTGATTTTACGGAGAAATTACGGAATTTGCAAAGCAAACGGTTTTTCGCGCGAACTCCTGGGGCAATGCTGCGACGGCCTTTTCGCGATCGTCGCAGTTTCATTTTTGCGGTTGTGAGTGATATAAGCTATATAGCGGAAAGCGTTGCATCCTGGGAGAAGCAAAGCGGCTTGGAGGCAATGCTGGTGGCAATTTGCGCAATTTTGACAGTACGTAAAAAACGCGCGCAACAACAAATGTATGTTAGCGTGTCTCTACTTAATAATCAGAAGCTTTACACTCCATCAGACCGGGCATAGGCATTCGATTAACCATGTCAGAAGCAATGACTAGAATCATGCATTGTCCCAGGATAATGATATGTACTAGAATTGTTATTGTGGAGCGCCATAATAGAAATGCCGTCGTGGCAATGTCGTTAACGCTGCGCCATAGAAGCTTGCCGAAGGCAGGATGACTCTGCTAGTTTGTACAAGCCTGCTACATTGGTGTTGATGTTGTATATACGCAGGCTGAAGTCTTTTTATACAGCAATCAGTGATTACCTCCCTTCCGCCATCCAGCAATATGGATCCATATGTGCTCAATTGTCTCTTTCCATTGATGTTTATCTTCTACATGCTTGTGTAGTTCTTTAGGCCCCTTCATGTTTTGCACATTGAGCCCCACCATGTCCATGTCTGTTCTTAATATGCTTAGCGCAGTCACTTGAGTGGTCTGTCTCGTCTGCCTTTGAGGTTGGTGTTAAACATTATAGACAGAGCCAAATTGGTAAGATATAGGTGAAGTTGGACACATTTGCTGCATTACAACAAGCATGCAGGAAATGACCTGCAACATTTATAATAAAATATATAATATACTCTTCTTCCCTGCACACCATGAATACATTCATACACTTAAAACGTACTCTTGTCCAAGAGGTGTACACATTGTATATACATTGGCAATAAATCCAGTAACACAGATATTATAGTAATAAATAATATTTTTATACTGTATGTATATTAAAACTGAAGTGAAATCTTCTCAGCTGGTTCAGGCATGAGAAAGAGTAGTTCTCTAATACTAACTTCACAACAGGGTTGAAAACCTTGCTCACACTATATAGCTTATCTTCGCCCTGAAGTAGGCCAGAGCATCTGGTCGAAACGTCGGCAAGGTTTTCAACCCTGTTGTGAAGCTGGTATTAGAGAACTACCCTTTCTTATATTAAAACTGTATACAAGTTATATAATTGTAATTAAGTTTCAGTTAAGCATGCCTCATTAGTTTGCCTCATCATCACTGATTTTGAGCTGCTTCTGGTAGTTCAGAGGTTTTCTTCTTAAAGTTTCAATTGTGGCGGTCTATATAGGGAAAGATACATCCCCCACAACCAGTGGTACGTCCCCAGCAAGCAGTGGAACATCAAACATAAGTGGTCGAAAGCAAACAGCTACAAGCAGCGGTCCAAAACAAACAGTTACAAGCAGCAGTCCAAAACAAACAGTTACAAGCAGCAGTCCAAAACAAACAGTTACAAGCAGCAGTCCAAAACAAACAGTTACAAGCAGCAGTCCAAAACAAACAGTTACAAGCAGCAGTCCAAAGCAAACAGTTACAAGCAGCAGTCCAAAACAAACAGCTACAAGCAGCAGTCCAAAACAAACAGTTACAAGCAGCAGTCCAAAGCAAACAGTTACAAGCAGCAGTCCAAAACAAACAGCTACAAGCAGCAGTCCAAAACAAACAGTTACAAGCACCAGTCCAAAACAAACAGCTACAAACAGCGTTGGGACTACTGAAGGTAAATCTGTCTCTTTCCTCTCTCTCTCTCTCTCCCTCTCTCTCTAAAATTCACATCCAAAAATAGTTTAATGTTGAGTGCATCATTTTTGTTGTTGCTCTGTCCACTTTGTGGCCACCACAGAAACAGTTCCTGCGGCCGTGATTGCTAGCAGTGTCGTAATTGTTCTGCTCCTCCTGGGATGTGTGCCAGTCATTGTCATTGCAGTCGTGGTGATCTACCGGTATAGTTGGCAGAGCTCCAATAGCATGTAGAAATTCTGTATATTTTCAATTACAGTTCAAAAGGTGGTAAACATAAATAGATGCATGTTTGACACAATGGCTCTACTTGTAACAATTGTGGGCATAATTACAGTCTGAAAGTCACTAAACTCACGACTATAAAATTTGCTTTTTCAGCAGGTGCCACTCAAAGAAGACATTCAGTCCTAGAGACTTGTATCAACTAAAAATGGAAAGTTTCCCACGGGCTCCTGAAAAGGAGGTAAACTTTCTAGGAAATGTCACCACTAACGTGTTCTCATGGCATTGTGATGCAGTTGGACAGGCTGACCGAGCTGACAAGGAAACAGGTTTGTGGTTGGATTGCTGTACCTGACCACCTCGCATCACTGTGCACCTGTATACGTAAATGTGCGGAAGTATTATTATGGATGAAATTTTTATATTCTGATTGCTTTTTATACATAGAGTTTGGGGACAGTCATTCAATCACTGAAGCAGATGGAGAGGTGTCTGTTGTAGCAGTAGCTGACTCCACTCAACTCAGTGATGAAGCAGAACATAGTGATGCAGCGTCAGATCAGCTAGATGAAGAGGCACAACCTGGTAGTGGATGTGGTGAGCTACCAAGTGGACTCCAGTTGCATTATATGATGTACAAGACTTTATAGTAGTACTTGTGGGAGCCATTATTATCACACTATAAAAGAAGCAGGTTTGCTGGCTTTATTAATTAATTGTTTCTGGCATGTTGTATGAAAAGTAGTCATTTAAGATTAATTAACAACTTTCTTTATCAATACAATTATGACTATCATGATTTGGCTTTCAATGATGTTCGCTTGCTGTCACAGTGAAAATGATCACAGAAGCTGGTCTTGCAGACGAAGCTAATAATTTTGTGGAACATGTCAAGAAAATGCATAAAGAAAGGGACAAAGGTTTTGAAGAGGAGTTTAAGGTTAATGAAACAGCAAATAATTATATAATTATACATGTAAACCATTATACATATACACCTGGTACACTTCTGACTGTGTTGCTGCTGCTTTCTTCGTGGCGGGGTGCTCGACTTTCGGCTGCTGCTCCTCTTGTCTCCCTTGAGATAGCTCACCATCGTCTCAGAGGCTGTTCTCCACGATGGAGAATAGTTTGCTGTTTCTGAACAGCTTCGCGCTGCCTGACGATCTGCTTAGCTTTCTTCAGCGTGAGATTGGCATCCATTTACAGGTGCTTACACAGGGAAGTGTCGACGATTCCCAAGACTAGTTGATTGCGGATCATCTTGTCTCGGAGGTTCCCATACTGTCAATTGGCTGCCAAGTTGTAGAGGCTAGTGATGAACTGGTCAATGGTCACTTCCTCGTTGCTCTGTTTGCCGGTTGAACCTTGCTTGCTCGCAGATGACGTTCTTTCGAACCTTGAAGAACTCGTCCATCCTGCCGAGGACTTGCGCATACCTTCCTTTGTTATTAGATGTGAGGATGTCTTCTGCTTCCTCACAGAGGCAGTATAGCAAGGTGCTGATCTACCTACCGCTCCTGGCTTTCACTGGCCATTCCCGACGCGATGTGGAACTGCTCGAAGAGCCTCCCCACTTTGGCCATTCGTCTGGGTTGCTGAAGTTAAACTTCGCAGGGGGTTGCAGTGGAATGCTGACCATCTGTGTTGCTCAGATCAATCTAACCACTTCTGACACCATGTCGCGTTGTCGCTATCGCGTCCAGGTCGGTCACTTGTACTCAAACCAAGGTACAACTCTCATTAGTATATACACTGCTATAAGTACTGGTTCATGCAATAGCTAATTTAATAACCAAAAGATCATGCATAATAGGAAAGCCTAAAGGTCATGCACTTCTAAGTAGTTAACTACTACGAGTTTACACCACAGTTTTATGGATTGAGGTGTGTGTGCAAACTCAATTATTATGTTTGCGTCCACTAGTTCCTGTCGTATATGAACCTGCAGATGTAGTCCTGCTTATACTCTCTCTTCCTGCTGTATTACATGAGTGCAGAAAATTGTTGATGACCCAAATGGAATTCATGATGTTGCCATAGCCAACCGTTCCAAGAACAGATACCACAATGTGCACACATGTAAGCTTATGTGTACTCAAACTAAAATCTTTCTCTGATATTTATCCCTCTATTAAGCAAGTTGCAATTGGTGTAAAGTTTTATACGTGTATACCCTCCCACAGTTGACCACTCTCGAGTAGTGCTGTCAGAAGTAGATGAACATGGAAGTGACTATATCAATGCATCATACATCAAGGTAAGTCCACAGCATTGTTTCTTGAGAGCTTGCAAACCTGTCATGTTTATCTGCAATGTCACTTATATATGCAGTCATTTCATATTACACATGCAGGGTGAACATGGAGATATCTATATTGCATCACAAGGTGTGTATGTATATAATTGTGCAACAGTTTGAATATAATATTATATAGATATGTACATAAAATAACATATAGAAAGTTGAACTAGAATCATAAAGGTATATTATAACATAATTAGGATACTGCAATCTACAGTAGTGTGTGTGTCCTCTTGCAGGTCCCACACCTGAAACAGTCTCTGATTTCTGGCAGATGATCTGGGATGTGGGACCAGCTGTGATTGTCATGCTGACAAAAGTGAAAGAAAATGGAAGGGTGAGAACTGACATATAATATTATTGTACACATCCTTCTAAAGTGGTACTACACTATGGCAGTATTAGAGTGAATAGATGTGTATATTGAAAACAAAATGGGTTAAAAGTCAAAGGATGGCATTTGCAACATCTCCTCCCCACTATAAAATTATACGTACATTTCGTCCACATATTGTAAATCTTTACAAATTTCTATTAAAACACAGAGTAAATGTGAGCAGTATTGGAATGAACAATTGGACAAGCCTTACGATGCTGGTAGAGGTTTCACTGTGGTCACTACGGGATACAGAGGATTTGCTGACTATGTGGTCAGGGACATGATCCTCACGAGAGTGAGTTTGTCCAAAACATGTAATCACCAAAACAGTGCATTCAACCTGGAGTAAACACATACATTATAACTATGTGACAAAAGTAGAAAACCATTGGCTAGATTATAATTACATTTTGTAATTCAAGCAATTCATATAATTTTATATTAATATGTAATTTTGACTGTGTGCTTTTTCTTCAGTCCTCTGATGAACATGGAGCTTTCTGTCTGAAACAGTTCCAGTACTCAGGATGGCCAGACCACGGAGTCCCATGTCAGTCGTCTTCCCTGGTCAAATTTATTCAACAGGTCAGGAAGGAGTTTGAGGGCACTGGTGCACCCATTGTGGTACACTGCAGGTGAGGGTGACAAGTTTGGAAGGAAAGGTCTATGTTTGTAGGGGATACATTAATGGATGAAGTCTTTATCCGACATGTATTCATGTATATATATCCATAGTGCTGGTGTGGGTCGCACTGGCACCTACATCAGTCTTGATGCAATGATGGAGAGACTGAAGGAGAGAGACGACCTCAACATCTTTGAGTTCGTCAGTGAAATGAGGACACAAAGGATGAAAATGGTGCAGACACTGGTGAGCAGAATATCATCTGATTCTTATAGTGTGACTTGCATTACTTTAGTCAAATTCAACATAGTATACGTATTCAACGTATTATATACACCACGAACTCATTCTTAATTAAGTACTTGGGCTATTCACATGCATCTGCAACATTGTTGGTCCTGCAGGATCAGTATGTGTTCATCCATGATGCCCTCCGTGACTACATCACATGTGGGGACACCAGTGTGCCTGCCCACGAGCTGAAGGCAGCCATTGCCACATTCATGAGGGTTAACAAGAATACAGAGATGACTGGGTTTCAGGAGCAGTTTGATGTGAGAACCATCAAGTGTAATATTAGCATGTTTTGGCCTTGGGAAATGTACATAAACATATATAGATATAATAGCCTTGGGAATAGTAAATATAATAATGAAAGTGTTAAGTTGTTGTAACAGATGCTGGAGAAACTAAGTAAGACCCCATGCCCTGAAGATGTTGCATTTGCCAAGAAGATGGTGGTGGCAGAGAGAAATAGGTACAAGGACCGATTTCCATTTTTATATTATTAATGATCCTTTTGTGCTAGTGTGGTTGTAATAGAATCTGATGCTCGAACACTCTGTCAACCAAATTACCACAGGTGTATATGCGTTTTTGATTTGACATTAATGTATACATCATGCAGACTTTGCCAACTACTTGCGGCTACCGTATAGCTCTGCAAGCAATGGAACAGACTACTTCAATGCATCATTTATGAATGTAAGTGACATTCCATCACAGCAAGTAATGAACGTGATAATTTCATATATGAAATGAAGGTGATAGTTTGCATATAATTTATACTTGCAATATAATGCAATATAATTATATTGTCTATTGCAGAGCTACTCAGGCAGACGTGCTTTCATTGCAGCACAGTCTCCAATGGCACAAATGAGGAACGACATTTGGGAACTAATCTGGCAGTTCAGAATCTCAACAATTGTTCTCCTCTGTGAGCTCAGAGAAGAAAATCAGGTAATCGTTTTGTTAAGAGAACCTGAAGTGGCCAGACTATGGACGGTAGCACTAGCTTGAAATCAGCTTAAAATCATGCCAATATTACCTGAAATGCTAAATGGTGAAATGGCTTTCAGGCTAAGGCTGGAAGCTAGACGAGGCCATCCAATAACTGAATCAGTGCACAGCTACTTCAAGCTGGTTCAGGAAATCAATCAACATCTGTATTTCTTCTGTTTAGTATGATGGATTTACGTATACACTTTTGAAATGCATCTTTGCACATTTATGTATAATCATTGAAATTTCGGAAATTGATTTTGTAGGACACTTGCTATCCTTTCTGGCCAGATGAGAGGATGGGAACATTTGATTGGAAAATTGTAAAAGTCAACTACAAGACCACTGTTCCCATGAAGGGCTGCGACAAGGTTTTGCTGGATGTGTTCAACAACTCAAAGGTGTGGGTGGATGCCAGTGGATGTACATACGTAGATGGTAGTAGATAGTAAGAGATGTATATAGAGGTACCTATGTTATACAGTATGGATGCCATTCAACAAAGAATAAAGGATTCTTATTTTAACTGGGCAGCCTTTAGCCTGAAGGCTACTCTTCCAGGTGCCCAGTGATTATGTACACACATACACACACACACAGTAGTAGTAGATACGTAGTAATAGATGTATATAGAGGTATAACTGTGACAGCTGTCTGTGGCTCTTGCTGGCACATTGCAGCTCGCCAGTCCCCCTATGGAGGCGGTCCTGTACCACATTAAGGGTTGGACCACAACTGGTCCACCTCCTGCTGCCTCCCTGCTCGGTGTGATGGGAGAAGTGGCAGAATTGCAGAAGGAGAAAGTTGGACCTGTCCTGGTTATGTGCGAGTGAGTGAACACATTTGAACTGGTGTACTGGAGTGTTTTAGTATCAATTTATACATAGTACGTATAGTATGCTGAAAGTGAAACCAATGGCCAGTGATTCTATAAGTAAAGCAGAGACACACACATGAATATATGCAAGTTTTAGACACACACGCACATGAATGAATGCAAGTTTTAAAATTTATACAATGATATATGCAAGTATGCAAGTATTATTATATACAATATACAGAAGCTGCTATTATTTGTAATTGTAATACTATATGCATGCATGCAGGCATATGGCCCCTATCTGTTAGTGTAAGCAGTATTTGAATACACTGTTGCACTCTAATAAGTATTGCCTATTGTGCTGCTGTGCTTGTGTGATGCTTTTCTCTTTTGCCTTCAGTGACGGCATGTCTCGGAGTGGTGTGTTCATCACTTGTATGAGTGAAATTGAGAGGGTCAAAGTGGAAGGAGGAGTGGACATCTTCCAGACAGTCAAGGCAGCAAGAGCACAGAGACCTCACATGGTCTACACCAGTGTGAGTGATGGCCCGAGATTGTGTGTAATCCAAATTTTATAGCTTGCACTAAGAATGCGTGCATGTACTTTGCTTGGGTTCGATGCGTTTGGCAGTTACCCAGTGGTTTAGTGTTTGAAGCCATGGTTTATAGCGATGCGATGCGCGGCACTCCCATCTGTATCTATTTCACTGAACCGGCATCTGCATAATATTTTATATAACAGAAGTCAGCGCTTCCAGGGTATTTTAAAGTTCAGGGAACACAGGCTCTCAGTTGCAGTCTTGTGTAGGCAGACGGCTATCCCTGCTGACTAGACCAGCTATAGGCATTTATTTTGGGCTTAGCTCACTGAGCTGTGGCACAGTGAGTTGGTCAAGTACCACAGAATAAGATAATGAGACACTAGTCCCACATAGCCATGGACCCTGTGTGGTGTCTCCAGTGCTGCAGGCAGTTCTTCAAAGGCAGCACTTAATGTAGTCCTCCAACTACCACATACTGGCACAAGGACAACGTTAAATGGGATTCTGTACTATACATACTATGGATACAGGAGTAAGCCTTGCCAGCCACTCTGGACAAACCCCTTACTACAGACACGGACATCACCATGAAGACAAACTAATGTGGTCTATTAGCTAAACTGACTGAGCAAAAAGTGGTTTGGGGTCCATAACAGACCAATGTGCTCATGTACTTCCTCCTTTAGAGCCCTGTACGTATTATTGAAGTACTGTATAGAGGCACTTCTTGGTGGACATGCATTTGACTGACCTTAACTTGAAACATTGGAGAGGACTTGCACACTCGCTCATTCTAGTCACTGCATATGTGCTGCTGATGTGCTCCCTTCTCCTCTTTACAGGAACAATACAAGATGTGTTTTCAAATACTCCAGTCCTATTTGGAGTTGTATGACACCTATGCCAACTACAAGGATGTTTAATTAACTGTGTGATTACATACGTAACTGCCAATAATCTGAACTACTACACTGTGTGATCATTGTGTGCCTCCTGACTGAAGGAGTGAGTACATGTAAATGCAGTGCATGTAAGTGGCAGGTTAACACATTGATGAGTGAGGCAGTGTGGATGCTTGCCTCAAGTTTGGAATTTCTTTGCTATGCAATCTGACTGGAATCTTTACTAAACGATAAATTACATTATATTTTTGCGACATTTTGCTATATTCTATTAATTAGCATAATTATATTTCATTGCTTTCATACAATGAACATTAGACATAGCATTATCATTGACTTCCCAGCATCATTTGAAGTGGTTCTGAACCTCTCACTGGAGGCCTAACCTAGTTGGCAATGTGGATTTGTTTATTGTTTGGTATTCCACTAAAGGCCATGAAGCGATGACACTCACTGTTGGTGCTAAAGTATATGCTAACCCTGTTGTTATGGAAACTAACCCTGCCTATACCAGTGTACATTGAATTACCAAACGTATTCATGACAATACGATATAGACCTGAGTGGCTAGGAAGACTCATATCGATCGATTCGTTGCACTAGCCAGAACACTGAAACAGTAATTCAGACGTTTCGGCAACCTACGGCTGCCTTCATCAGTGAATAATTGACACTTACAGGCACGCATGTAAAAATACAAAAGGGCAGTCAGACGATGATGTGGTCACGTGAGGTAACGCGCGAGTTTACCTAGATACCTAACATAACCTAAATAAAACAAAAAGAAAAGGATGGTGGTGGTGATAAAACAAAAATAACAATAGGACACAACCTAGTACAATGTAATAAGTAACTACTAACGTAAAATTACAAAGAAACAAACAAAGAAATGAAAATAAAAGAAAATAAAGGAAGAAATGGGAAGATTAATAATAGTAACAACACAAGAATGGGATTAGGCCAGATGGATGCACGGTCAGGACAGTAGTGCAGTATAGAGTCCTTGCTGAGCATGTGTTCTCTGCAAACCATCAAGTGGATCTATCGAAGGCCATGGTTATTGACACCCACAACCACACCCAGACCCGCTGCATGCTAGAGTCCTGGCACATCCAGCACCACCAGTCCCCCCTCAACAGGGAGAAGGGCACCTTGCCAGGACTCTATGCTGCACTACTGTCCTGACCGTGCATCCATCTGGCCTAATCCCATTCTTGTGTTGTTACTATTATTAATCTTCCCATTTCTTCCTTTATTTTCTTTTATTTTCATTTCTTTGTTTGTTTCTTTGTAATTTTACGTTAGTAGTTACTTATTACATTGTACTAGGTTGTGTCCTATTGTTATTTTTGTTTTATCACCACCACCATCCTTTTCTTTTTGTTTTATTTAGGTTATGTTAGGTATCTAGGTAAACTCGCGCGTTACCTCACGTGACCACATCATCGTCTGACTGCCCTTTTGTATTTTTACATGCGTGCCTGTAAGTGTCAATTATTCACTGATGAAGGCAGCCGTAGGTTGCCGAAACGTCTGAATTACTGTTTCAGTGTTCTGGCTAGTGCAACGAATCGATCGGTATTCATGACAGCAGCAGTTTTTCATGTCAGAATGTTTCCCTCTGTATGGTGTGGTAATAGAATTAGCAGATCTAGGAGTGCTCAGACTTGTATCTTAATTGTGTTGTGACTCTATCATGTTGACAGCTCTGGTCCATTAGAGACTTACACTTCATTATGTGAGTTCTCGAAAGGTTTCAGTGCTGCAAAGACAATTTGGTGTTTCGTGTTGATCAATTGCAGACAGTACAGCTATACCCGAAGCTTATGCAACAGGTACAATAAAACAGGAATAGACTTCACCTTTTTCAGCTACGTTTGTATCTGCTCCCTTTCAGTTATGTTACTGTTGACATGAAGATCATACACGTACACACACTAAGTTTGTTGTACACGCACCACTGAATGACAATGTAAGTAAGTCAGCAGTGTAAAGTTAATAACTAAGATAATTGTAACGTTGTGTTGACCCATCTTGGGACTCTGAGGGGGTGACATGTAATGTGTTGTGTTATGTGTGCATGGTTATGTGTTAGTGTGAATATATGAAGTGCAACGACATGCAACAATCAGTTAGCTATGGTGAATGTCTCAAGATCTCAGTGTCGAAAGGATTATGCAAGTCAGGAGCGGTCAGCTGACTGGATTACGCATGCAGTCCCCACACTGGATACTGATCGATAGAATTGTGGTGCGCAGTTGGCCTGGTTATATAGATTGTATATATTACTACAATATAATACCAGTGCGACAACCCTTGTAGCGCACCATCGAGACACAATGGAGTGGCACAGAGTGGGTCCACATTTCGTCCTGTCGCTGCTCGTCTTGGCAGTTCCTATTGACTTTGCTGAAGGAGGTGAGAGTCCCCGTATGCGAGATGTGAGAGGACACCACTGCCTGTGTCTAACTGAGGAGGGCGTTCTGTCAAAAGGTGGTTTTAGTTCTGTATCTGATCTCCTTATTCTAGCTCTTTCTAACTCTTCCTCCTAATGTATAGTGGTATCGGACAACCATGATGTTACAGATTGACTTGGAACCTTACGTAGACAACTCAGTTGCCGGACGATCGCGTATATAGGCAACGCGAAACGTTAACAGATACCTATAGCTAGCTACGCGCACACGTTCTCACTAATCTTGCTCTGTGATCAATGGTACGATAAAGACCAAGTTGTTGGCGCACCACAGCGAATGCACGTAACTTAAAACACACCATATATTTCTGGATATGAATTCACGTGCTATAGCATTTAATGCTGAATTACTCGGCAATAGCTACTACAGTCACCTGTTTGAGGCGGTGACTTAGTTCCCTGATCAGGTGATGGATGGGTTCTGTCCAGAAGATGTCAATCAGCACCAGCAGAGAATTAAACATGGCAGACACTCTAAGAGCATCCTAGCCATTCTGTCAATGTGAATCAGCACCAGATGGGGGGTAGGGAAAGTCAACAGCTCTCTGTCCTACATTTCATATTATCTAATGTAGTATTTATATATAATGTATACAAGGAGGCAAAAACAGAGGCTAGAGATTGGTGAGAAGAGCTAAGAACGAGGAGTGGGTTCAGCTAGGACAAGAGCCCGAAAAGGATGTGAGTATATAGCAGTCCACAGAGATTTTGGGCTAAAATCAATGGAAGAAGATCTAAGGACAGTATGAACCGCATCCACAATGAAAATGGCCAGGTGCTGGTAGATGAGGTCACTGAGAGGTGGAAGGAGCACTTTTAAAGGATTGTATATAGGGTATATGGAGAGGACAGACCAGGAAGTGCCACATAGTGAGGCAGCAGAGGAAGATGACCTAGAGATAATGGTGGAGAGGTGAGAAGGTGTGTGAAGAGGTTAAAGATGAGGAAGGCACCAGTTGTATGTGGGGTGCTACCAGAGATGTTAATGGCTGGGGGAGAAGGGGTGGCAAAATGGTTGGGAAGTTGTTCAATCTGGTATGGAGCTGCAGATAAAGTAATGGATGAGCAAGGGGGATTCAGTAAGGCAGTAAGTCATGTAATGATGTCATTTTTGCAGTCAGGCAGGTTGTAGAGAAGACCACTGAAAAAGACAGATCAGTGTACCATACCATTTGTGGATCTAGAGAAGGCATACGATAATGTGAATAGGCTAAAGCTTTTGCGAGCAGTTCAGTCACTGTTGAGGATGGAAAGGCATGTGGGAGGGTGCTGAGAAGGAAGGAGCTAAGTAAAAGAACAAATCTGACTGTAGTCAATGTTGCAATGGTGCCTTTATTATTGTACGGTTATGAGGTGTGTAGTCTGACAAAGCAGCAGCAAAAGAGAGTGAAGGCTACCCAAATGAGTGTGGTGTGAAGAATTCAGGGAGTAAGCAGATTGGACAGAATGAGAAGTGAAGAGATCAGGCAGCGACTGGGGCAGGAAGACATCTTGGATGTGATATATATGGAGAAGGCAGGAGAATTGGAAGTGTAAATCGGATGACATATAACTGTAGGAATGCATATAAGAATTGCAATCACAAGGTTACCAATGAAGGTCTTGAAAACTTTGTGAATCTTTCTGGCTAGTGTGAATGAACTGGAATTTACCTATGTAACTACTCAGGACTGTTCAAATGTTCATAGATGGTGTAGCTATATGAATATAATATAATACATAAATAAATGTAACAGAACTATTGTACACAAATATACAATTAGTATTTGACATAATGTGTTCTGCCCATGTCATAACGCTTTAATTAGGAGTTCTACTCAACTCAGCTGTGTTATTGTGTAAAGCAGTAAAATAACTAATTTGACAGGAAACATGGACCATTCCATGAAATGAAAAACCCATTTCTTAGTACAATCTTCAGTACAGGATAACTCAAATCAGGCTCATTCCTGGGGATCGAGTCAATTCACCTTCTCCTGCTCTTCCTCCTCCTCTAAACCATACAGGCACTTGTGACATCACACTGCAGCACCAGAAGCTGTGAATAGTAGGCATAAATATAGATAGTAGACATTGAACATTAACAATTACAATATGCACAAGAGTGAAGTGCGCATAGCACATTGTTATATCTGCCTTTGCGCCCATGTTTCTACATCACAGCCATCTGTACCAGTCCCTGTCAAAATGGAGGGACCTGCACAGCTCCTAACACTTGCACCTGTGCTGTGGGGTGGAGTGGAATGCAGTGTGAAACAGGTACAATACAGAGACTTGCTTGGGTCAGTGACATTGTCCTACTACTCACCAGTCCACTCTGTTATTGTATCCTCCCCAGCCATCAACTGTGGTGATCCTGGTACTCCCACAAATGGCCAACGCAGTCTCTCCAGTACAACCTACAACTCTGTAGTGACCTACACCTGTGATGTAGGCTACACACTGCAGGGATCAAACAGTAGAACCTGCCAGTCTGATGGACAGTGGAGTGGGAGTGTGCCTCAGTGCAAAAGTATGTTTTAACAACATTTGCTGTGACAAATTGTGTACCATGATCAGCACTTAAACTGGCAGGTCTAAAATTTGGGTTCTTTGCAGGTTACAAATATATATTTACCAATGTTGTATCATATGTCATGGCTATATTATGCCATTCTTAATATGGACATCTTCCACCCAGAGGTGTGACTGGATGGTCTGAATTCTCCTGGGGTTTGGGAGCAATCTCTTCTAATAGAGGGTACATGCCATTCTGCCTGTGTTTCTTGTGTTACTATACACAACAGTACTGCATGTGTTGCATCTGTGATAATGGAATTTGACATATTTCCTTCTGTCCATTTAAGGATTTCCTTCTCAAGTCACTGGTTTGTCTCTGTCCAAGGCAGTGTCGTCAAGATTACCTGTTTTGTGGGCAAACTGGATCATCCCACAAAGTGATGAGCCCATTTCTCAGTACATTCTTCAGTACAGGATACATGTGACTAGTTACTGGGGCAGTCAGAGCTATACTACGCAAAACTCTGCCATTGTGCCTAGACTGGCAGCTGGCACTGAGTATGATGTCAGAGTGAGAGCGGTGTCTGCTGTGGGAGCTGGAAATTGGAGTGCAGTGCAGACAGAGAGAACATTCACGAGTGAGTTCTTGTAATGATAGATAATTTTAGTGTGCATGTTTTACAGGGCAGTTGTATATCTAGTGTCAAATTTTGTGATATGTCATAAATTTACTTTGTTTGTGCAAAGTTTATTACTTTGTGTTACAATTATTGCACATATTCTGTGTATTTGCATAGTGTCTTGCAAAATCCTGTGTATTTATGTATATTCTATGTATTAATGTAGTGAGGCAACAGTGACAGGGAATATTTATTTCATGGAATTAATGTTTTTAATACAAGCATAACATTCTCCATGCAGTGTTAGCTAACTATGATATTTCTTGCAGAACCCCCCAGTCCCAACGATCACACAGTGAGTGCTGTACCAGTTGGCAGACGTGGTGTTATTAGAGTGTCCTGGAATACACCCACTGTGCCAAGTGGAGAGTTGCCTATCACTGGATACAGCATTCGGTACAAAGTGCAGAATAGCAATATGTTCAACTACTGGACTGTCGTGTCAAACTCTGAGACTGAGGTCACTAGCCTCAATCCCGGGACTGTCTACCGTGTGTATGTAGCTGGAGTCAGTGCAATTGGCCGAGGCTCATACTGTTGTGAAGGGACTCCAGTTCTTGTGAGGACATACAATGGCAAGTTGCATCATGAGCAGGTGTTGACTTGTTGAATGTGTAAATGATTTGTTGTGTCTGATTTAAACTAACATAGACTAGTGTTTCACTATTCAAGCTCAAATTACATGTTCTTTTAATTTCTTGCTGAGTGTTTATTTCTGTCCTGTTATTGAGTTGGATTTGAGATGTGCACAACTGGCCAGCGTGCATGAGTTTGCTCAGTTTAGTTGTGTTGGAAGGTGCTGTTTTTGGTAATAGACTTTAATGTAACGTTTCTCACATTATATACCTTATAACTACCTGTAGTGTCAGCATATAAATTATATATCTATTGTACAGTCCCGTCCCAAGTGACTGGTGTAGCAGTATCCAAGGCTATACGTTCAGGGAGACCAGCTCTGAGGGTGACCTGGACCACTCTCTCAATAACAGGTGGAGTACAGAAGGAGTGGGACTAACTGGAGGGCAGCCAGCCCTGTTTCCCCAAGCTCAACCACATCCACTCTCCTTGAGGCTCTAGATGCTGGTAATGTGTATGAGGTCCGCATAAGAGCAGTGTCTGCCATTGGAAATGGGACATGGAGTAGGGTGGAGTCGGAGACAACATACAGGAGTAAGTTGTGTAATGAATTCAAACAGGTAATAGCATTGAGTATAATGTACGTCACAAAATGTTTGCGAACAATAATAACTCTTGTGAATTTCGCAAATAGAGCACATCACAAATATTTTTGGTCACAAAATATTTGGTTACATAAGGAATTATACATGTATAGAATATCGATGTCATACAAAGATGGCGGAGTGTACACGAGATAAGACACTCGTGCGTCTTGTTGTAGTGGTTATTATCGACGCTCTGAAACACAGTTGAGCCAGCGAAGTAATTGATCTATAACAAATGACTGTTTAGTTTACACCATTTCAGAAATATGCTCTTGCTACTAGGTACTCTGCTAAATGCGTTTTTAAATGGTGTTCACTTTCCATCACTGTAGAACAGTCGTGATACGATTTACCTTGTTTGGAAAGTTATTTAACAGAAGTCTCGCACAGTCAGCTAAACATAGTGTACAACGAGTGCCGCGTGTTGAGCTACTAAGTTCATTGTTCTCAGAGTTTGAGGCAATATTGGCATAGTGCAATCTGGCAGGTCATTTGTCGGAGACAACATACGTGAGTGAGTTGCATGTGTAGTGAATACAAACTAGTTGAAACTGCTAATATTGAATTAAGTACTATTGGGAAGACATCAACCCTATTGCTGCAAAAGAATTGTTTCAGAAGTGTACTCTGCTCAACTGCCAGATAGATGCTAATAGATAGATAGATGGTAGATTTTGACCAAAAGCTTCAGATAAAACAGGTATATAATAGCCTAGGCATAGAGTATGTATAGCGTATGTAACAAAAATTAATATTTTTGCAAATTTTGTGAATAGTGCACATTTTTGAATATTTTGGTCACCAAATATTTTGGTTGCATAATTTACTTTACATGTACAAAATAAGGATGTCATACAAAGATGGCAGAGAATACAAAGATAAGACTCTCGTGCGTCTTGTTGTAGTGGTTATTATCGACACTCTGAAACACAGTTGAGCCAGCGAAGTAAAAGACATATCTATAACAAAAGACTGCTTTGTTCGCTTCATTTCAGACACTTGCTCATCCTACACAGTGTTTAACAGTGTCAAACAGTGTTTAATTTCCATCAAGGTTGAACAGTCATGATATGATTTGTCTTATTTTTGAAGCTATTAATAAACAGTGGTCTTGCACAGTCA
This sequence comes from Aplysina aerophoba, assembly GCA_949841015.1. Lineage (NCBI taxonomy): Eukaryota > Metazoa > Porifera > Demospongiae > Verongiida > Aplysinidae > Aplysina > Aplysina aerophoba. The sequence goes on from OX465039.1 coordinate 1,789,339, forward strand.
GCTGAACATAGTGTACAATGAGGACGAGCTACTCAGTTTATTGTTCTCAGAGTTTGAGGCAATTTTGATATATAATCTGCAATCTGCCAGCTCAGGCGCAAAATTTTATTAGCGAAAACGTTTGCCTCCCCATTTAGCCAGTAATTCACAGAAATTTTTGGTCGCAAATATTTTGTGATGTACGGCACCTTTTAACATGTCTGCCATGATTTGTTGTACTCCAATACACCAGTCACTTTTATTGTGTCGTTGTGATCACCTCTCCGCTGTGGAAGGATTTCAGTTGTTGTGATCATCTACAATGGCAAGTTCCATTCAGCTATAAGAGCTGTGTGACTGCGTAACATTACTGATTTCTTCTGACATGTATTTTATGTGCATGTGCTTTATTTGGTATATACGTAAATTATGTGTATCTGTAGTGTGTCTCTTATTCCTTTTGTATAATATAGTCCCATCGCAAGTGACTGGTATGGCAGTGTCCAAGGCTATACGCTCAGGAAGACTAGCTCTGAGTGTGAACTGGACGACTCCCCATAGTGATCTGCCCATCTCTCAGTACCAGGTGGAGTACAGAAGAAGTGGGGCTAACTGGAGGGCAGCCAGCCCTGTTTCCCCGGGCTCAACCACATCCACTCTCCTTGAGGCTCTAGATGCTGGTACTGTGTACGAGGTTCGCGTAAGAGCAGTGTCTGCCATTGGAAATGGGACATGGAGTAGGGTGGAGTCAGAGACAACATACTTGAGTGAGATGTCTATTGAAGTCCAACTATTGGAAAGTACTAATACTGTGTTATTGTGGGTACTATTGGCAAGACAGCTGTAGAATATTGCCTAAATGAACTTTTTTGCAGAAAGATATGATTTGCTCCATTAGATTGTGACCATGCATTATCATCATTTATATATATAACTAGCATAGAAGCCCGCCTTTGGCAGGCTCCTCTGCTACGGCGCGCCGTCGACAGCGTTTCGGCGAAAGCACTCTGACGCCAGTGCTTTATCAAAAGTACTTCTAGTGTCAGCTATGTTGAATACAGAGAGTTGGGCAGCTGAAGTAAGGTCATGCCCATGGCCACAATGTGACAGTGCTTCAAATTACGTCCAAGGCATACATGCATATAATGATTGAACTTGCAAGGCATGCCTGAATGTACATGAACTTGTCTATGCATGTCCGCTTGTAATTCAGTAGCGATGTGGCGCGCGGTCAACGTCGTTTTGCGAAAGCACTCTTGTGGCCAGCCTGTGTGTTAGGCGCCTAAGCAAGAGCCGGAAGTGGGATATAAGTTAAACGGCTGTCGGCCGAGAAGGAAAAACCGGAAATGTCACGATATCTCCGCGAGAACCATAAGGCGGGAGATTTCAACCCGCGGAGGACACTTTCTGGGATGTTAGTTGTAATTCTAGAGCGTTTGGCGTCAATTCGTGTCATAGTTTTGCTGTGTTTGCGAAGCGCTCTGTGTTAGGCGTCTAAGCAAGAGCCGGAAGTGGAAAGAAGATAAGTAAAAATGGCGGTCGGCCGCGAAGGAAGAACGGAAATGTAACCATATCTCCCCAAGAACACTAAGACGGTCGATTTTAAACCACAGTGGACACTCTCCGAGTAGTTCTTCGTAATTTCTGAGCGTTTGGCGTCAATCCGTTCCGTAGTTTTTGCGTTTACCGCGAACAAACAAACAAACAAACAAACACTCTCAATTATATATATAGATTATATATAGCCATGCAAACACATCTGGGGTGGATTTGTGGAGGAAGAGGGTGCCAGCGGTAGTATGACCCACCCAGCATATACTGCAGTTATACCCTCCGATATCTATGCAGTCCAGTACACCAACCATATTTCATTGTGTTCAACATGCAGGACAAACATTGCTTTTCCATATACAGCTCATATCTATCCATCTAAATTATAGCAGCTGCTGTTATGTCCGATATCGAAAATCTCCAACAGTGTTGTTGTGCAAATACACTGTGTGTTGCTACACTGTAGCTAAGATTTACAAGTGCTTGCAAGTTGACCTCATCAACCCACTGCTCATTTGACATGTTTTGCTGCAGCAACTCCTCAACCAACTGTCAGTCTAGCCAACTCAACTCTTCAAAGTCTGTCCATCAATTGGTCAGTGATCTCTCCTCAAGATGTGACCAACTACATGGTGTTTTGGTGGAAGGAGTCTGCAGAGATTAGCAAATCAGTTGCACTGGATGATACCAAGTTTGCCATTGAAGGCTTGCTCTCCAACACTGCCTATCATGTGGTGGTGCTGGCCAGTGGTCCACTTGGAAATGTGAACAGCACCAGTGAGGTTTTCTACACAACTCCTGAACAAATTCAAGGTAAAGTTACCTAATGTTATTTTTTCACATACATTGCCATACTTAGCTCTTACAATAAAATTATCATCTCAGAATGTGGCAAGATTATCTGCTCTATTTACTGTAAACAAGCTTCATTCCCTCATTTTCCGACCTATGTATAGGACTATTGACTGTTCTTGTCCTTCCAAAGAAAACGCTGAAAGTGACTTGGAAACCATCTGATGATGCAGAGCGATCGTTAATTGACTACATTGTTACTACCACAGCAGGCCTGGATTATAATTATTCCACATCTGTCAAGCACCCCATCACCTCAGTACCCATCAGTGGACTCCCCCAGTACAGTGCTGGCACAGTGTCAGTGTGGGTAAAGAACCCTGGTGCTTTGAGCAAACCAGTCATTTTGAGGTTCAGGATGGTCAACATTGTCACAAATGGTATTAAGGACAATTATTTTGCAACAGTATCCTATTGTGTATGCAGCATGCAATATCCAGCAATAGAGTTAGTTGATATTTGATTTGAAAAAAATCTGCTAGCACGCATACATACGTAATGCACAGTATAACGAAGGATTGAATGAACTTGTGTGTAGTAAGACTTCATGTATTATAGTTGACATTTGTACGTGTGCACTTGCAAATAACCCCTGTTTTGCAGTGATTGGAGTATCAGCAGAATGGGTGGATGAAGACTTCACCACATTGAGGGTGACAGTGTCAGAAGGAGGCGTGTACAGACTCAGCTACTGGGCAGTGAACAAGAGTACTGGACCGGAGCTGAAGGTGGCTACTACAAGTTCAAGTTCACAAGTGATCAGTGATTTCAGCCCAGATTACATCTATACCATCGTGGTTGATGATTGGACTGGGAGGGTTGAAGAAGGCAAGCAATTAATTTTCAACAGTATGCTGTCTTGATTGTGCTTCAGTTTTCAGAAGACCTCACTTTTTACTTGCATAATGTTCTTGTAATACAAGTGTGAGTTGTCCAGCGACATGATCAAGAATTGGTTATATGTGCATCTATGGGCAGTTATTGAGCGATAGCATAGCCACTGGAGTTCATAAGCAAATACAGTATATCAAGAAGTTTGAATCCATAGTATATCGTTTTCAGCTGGTACATTATACCAGCTGAGAAAGAGCTACGGTTTGAAATGATGTAGATTGCTAATGATCCAGTGGTTGTGCTATCGCTCAATAACTCCCCCTTCTTTAATTAATTGTGCTTAAATCTTTTTATTTGACCACAGTATATACTGTATCTGATGACATTCTACTGTACTTGCTAAAATCAGTCATCCTTGTATCTGACACACTAGTACTGTAGTAGACATGCACCAATGGTAAACAGTTATATCCATTGGAAAGCAGTGTCCGAAGCAGAGACATGCTATGACAAATCAAAATTTGTATAAATATATTAGAAAATGTTGTCAATTACGTACTCTGTGCTCATGTGATGATAAATAAATCTAAACAATTTGTATGGACTGTTAATGCTTATTTGCATACAATGCTGCATTATTGATACAGGAGAACTTCTATATACTGTACATGCAACTAATGAATGCTATAAGTTTACAGGAAAGACGTATGTATGTATGTTGAGTTATTGTTGTCACCCTCAAGCAATGAATGACGTTTATTGTTTGGGCTGTAAACTTGGTCTATTACCTCTGTTGCTTAGCTAATGTGTAACTTTTTATGTAGGTGCATGCATTCCTGTATTCTTGCTTCAGAATGATCTGTTCACTGTTTTCCACATAGCAAATGTACAATGTGCAGTTGAACACTGGTGCTAGTTGTAAGGCATGCACTGGAAAAACTGTTAACTTTAAGTGTCACTTAAACACAAGTTAAAGTGGACTTAAAGATGGCTTTACTGAATTTAAGTCTGTCAGTAACTTTCATATTTACTGTCTGTTTAAGTACTCTTTAAAGCTAGTAAAGTCCCGATTTAAGTGGCGCATTATTGATGACATAAATTTAGTAAAGTTGATAGCACTTAAATATGACTTAAAGGATGCCTAAAGACAACTTAAATGTGATATGGTGGCACAGCCTTGACAACTTTAAGTGTGCCTTTAAGTCAAGTTTAATCCATATTTAAGCGACTTCATCTTTACTAGATTTAGGTCAACCACTTAAATCGGGACTTTACTAGCTTTAAGGAGTACTTAAACAATCAGTAAATATGAAAGTTAGTCAAAGCCTTAAATACAGTAAATCGGGACTTTACTAGCTTTAAGGAGTACTTAAACAGTCATTAAATATGAAAGATAGTCAACGCCTTAAATACAGTAAATCGGGACTTTACTAACTTTAAAGTGTACTTAAAAAGTCAGTAAATGTGAAAGACAGTCAAAGCCTTAAATACAATAAAGATTGAATTTAAGAGTACTTGTAATAACATAACTATAAGAATCACAAAGATGAAGGAATAAAAAGGATGAAGAACACATTGTTAGCACTGTATTACAGTCGAAATGACAAGAACAGTTAAGTGATTACTTTTGGCATACATACTTATGGTGTCCATAAGGTTCTGCAATCCACAATGAAATTGCTCAGATAACTGAAGTGGTCGTGGCTGTCAAGCACTTGGCCCGGACTATAGATCAATACTTCCAGGTGTTGAGCATGGGTAGGGACAGGAGTTCTCCGTAAATGCTTTGAGGCCTGGTGAAGGCAGAAAGGGACAACAGTGACAGCAATGTCCCCTATGAATGCAATCCATACACACACACACACACACACACACACACACACACACACACACACACACACACACACACACACACACACACACACACACACACACACACACACACACACACACACACACACACACACACACACACACACACACACACACACACACTCACAGAGGCAAGCACTTGCACTAAAAAGGAACACACCTGCTCACAAATGTAACAGTCAGATGAGATGTACATCTTCTCAAATAGGATTAATCTGGCATTCAGTTATGTAGCTACCAGGATGTACTCCATTGATGGCCAATGGTGTAGAATCTGCAGCATGCAAAGGTACAGGTTACACATAGATACCTACTACCTACTCAGTTCATAACATGCAAGGTCATCAAGCATATGATAGGGTGTTCCATGAATGTCATCAGTAAACAGTCATTATTAGATCAAAATGTCATCAGTTACAGTCTCACCTCAACAATGATCCAGCTAAGAAACCTTTGCTACAGAGTGTCCAGGAGCATTGGAGTCACTGTAAGAAATGCAATATGTATGTGGAGTTAAGATCCAAATAAATTTCTGTTGTCATACTATGCATCGATTGTGACCTAAATAGATTCTTGCCCTACCTTTGCCAACCCTGATCAAAGCTGAACTATTCAAAGCCAGCAGCCAACCGGATAGCAACATTCAGCATAGACACGTGTGTCTATGCATTCAGATAGAGGGCAAGAACATAGCTAGCCGATAACCTCCCCAGATACCTGGATTAAGACGATTCACGAGTTGCTGAGCCTCACTTGACGAGCGTGCTTGGTTCAAGCACGAGAGCGGTACTTCTTTGGTGAAGCAGCGGAGATGCATCCTTCAAATTTAAAACAACCGCGTGCGCAGTGTGACGTCATTTCGTCAGACGTCATGCAAAATGGCGACGGTTCACTTGACCCGACTTGGTCCCATTAAAACTCGTGGATTCTTATAATTATGGGACACTCTAATACTGCTTTCCCCTCTTAATTGTCTCGCGGGCACGAAGCTGACACCATGGAACTTCTGTGGAAAGGGGAAGATGGTTCTGTAGTTTGCAAGTACATTAGGTAAGTTACGTGCGTGTAGCTAGCTAGCTATAGCCACGTATATAGATGTGCGACTGAATCAGCATGTTCACGTGTCCACACGTGTCCATAGTGTACTTGCTTTTGTAAAGGCCAATACTCTTTTCTTCTTAGGAATGTTTACTGAACATTGTGATCTCGGACTTGAGTTTGTTACCTAGTCTCTGCTAAATAGGTTGGCTGTGCTTGCACACCATTTACGAGATACGTACGTGTAGTCATGCACGAATGTCATTGTGCAGTATAGGTGTACAAGTGTAACTGCGTAGTTCTACCATTCGTTGCATGTAGATGCGTTTCAACACATGTATTTCTATATGAATACTTATTTATACAGTGCAAGTTGCATTTATATATAAATTAAGTACAAGATGTAATATTACAAAGTTATATGCTGGGATGTGTGTGTGTGTGTGTGTGTGTGTGTGTGTGTGTTTCCCAGTGTGAGCTGAAGCGGAATGAGTAGACCAGAAGTATGGCAGATCTGCAGCCAACAGGTATAGCATTTAGATGTGCGACTGAATCAGCATGTTCACATGTCCACACCCACATAGTGTACTTGCTTTTGTAAAGGCCAATACTCTTCTTCTTAGGAATGTTTACTGAACATTGTGATCTCGGACTTGAGTTTGTTACCTAGTCTCTGCTAAATAGTTGGCTGTGCTTGCACACCATTTACGAGATACGTACGTGTAGTCATGCACGAATGTCATTGTGCAGTATAGGTGTACAAGTGTAACTGGGTAGTTCTACCATTCGTCGCATGTAGATGCGTTTCAACACATGTATTTCTATATGAATACTTATTTATACAATGCAAGTTGCATTTATATATAAAGTAAGTACAAGATGTAATATTACAAAGTTATATGCTGGGATGTGTGTGTGTGTGTGTGTGTGTTTCCCAGTGTGAGCTGAAGCGGAATGAGTAGACCAGAAGTATGGCAGATCTGCAGCCAACAGGTATAGCATTTAGAATTGTACAGATTCTTCTTTGGATGATCCAACATGCCAACAATCACTCATTAGTCCAATGCAATGTTTCGCCTGTCATGGGCTTCGTCAGGTATACATACAGTACAATAGTTTTGTAGGTGAAATTCAGGGCCCATGACAGAGAAAACATGGCATTGAAGTGCTGAGTGATTTGTGAGTGCACTGCACTGATGAGCCCCAATAGGGCGAAACAGCCATATATGTAAACAGTTGTCAACCTTGACTGCAACATTGGCTGTCTGCAGTTCTCACTGTACCATGCACTTGTAACAACTACCTACGTAATGCAATAGTATAGAAACAGTAGTGAGGTGCTCACTTGTGTGTGGAGGGGTGTGTGCGCACATGTACGTGTGTGCATGTGTGTGTGTGCGTGCATGTGTGGAGTGCATGTGCGATGTGTGTTTTTGTGTCTTTGTGTGTGCGTTTGTGTGGATGTGGGTGTGGGTGTAAATGCAGTACGTATATAGTTAGTTAATTTGTATTGCACATGTTTTGTGGCTCCTTGTCATATACTAATGGTTTTGGTAGCTACACAACTATTCTATGACAAATTAATGCGTGTATCCTATAGGTAATGACTGCCCAAAGTTTAGCAAACTGTTGCAAGATCGCATATTTAAAATGGCTACATTGTACACCTATAACCCTAACCCTATATATGGCTATATATGTTAATCTCTTTGTTGTGCAAATACGTACATGCTAGCCAGCTACGTAACTGTCACACATCAGTATTGGCAACAATTTGTTTACGTATACTATTCAAGTTCATCCTTATCTCTTCTTTCTTATGGTGTGTGCAGTGCTACATCATGTGTCCATGCTGTGTGTATGTATATGTGTGTGTTTGTATGTGTATGGCTTGCTTGCTAAGACATCGCCTTCAAATCTGCATCGACATTAATATTACTTGCATGGACCAGAAGCCTGTATAAATTATATTGATCCGTGGTCAAAATATGTATATATATTTAGCTTTAAGTCAAAGAAAATATGCACTAAAGCTACTGAGGTACTGCTCACCTATAAGTGAAAGTTGGAACTTTAAAGTCATCTTAAAGTTAGTTGCTTTCAAATTTAAGTTAGCCTTAAGTCAATGGAAATATGCACTAAAGCTACTGAGTTACTGCTCACCTATAAGTGAAAGTTGGAACTTTAAAGTCATCTTAAAGCTAGTTGCTTTCAAATTTAAGTTAGCTTTAAGTCAATGGAAATATGCACTAAATCTACTGAGTTACGCTCACCTATAAGTGAAAGTTGGAACCTTAAAGTCATCTTAAAGTTAGTTGCTTTCAAATTTAAGTTAGCTTTAAGTCAATGGAAATATGCACTAAATCTACTGAGTTACACTCACCTATATATAAGTGAAAGTTGGGACCTGAAAGTCATCTTAAAGTTAGTTGCTTTCAAATTTAAGTTAGCTTTAAGTCAATGGAAATATGCACTAAATCTACTGAGTTACACTCACCTATATATAAGTGAAAGTTGGGACCTGAAAGTCATCTTAAAGTTAGTTGCTTTCAAATTTAAGTTAGCTTTAAGTCAATGGAAATATGCACTAAATCTACTGAGTTACACTCACCTATAAGTGAAAGTTGGAACTTTAAAGTCATCTTAAAGTTAGTTGCTTTCAAATTTAAGTTAGCTTTAAGTCAATGGAAATATGCACTAAATCTACTGAGTTACGCTCACCTATAAGTGAAAGTTGGAACCTTAAAGTCATCTTAAAGTTAGTTGCTTTCAAATTTAAGTTAGCTTTACGTCAAAGTATATATTACTAAAGCTAGTGGATTGTAAATGACTTAAAACTGAAAGTTGCAAACTTAAAGTCTTATTAAATGTAGTTGCTATCAAGTTTAAGTCAGCTTTAATGTACAGTATCTACACAGTAAAGCTAGTGAAAGTTAGATGTTCTTAAAGATGAAAGTTGAAACTTAAATTTGACTTAAAGTTCCATCCGATCAAATTTAAGTTAGATTTAAGTCTTAATAAACTTAGTAAAGTCACAGTTTTTTCCAGTGATGCTTTTGTATTCATAGAGTTTGCACATTTCCTGTGAAATGCTGTCTTCTATCTTACTATGCTTGCTACTATTAATTAAATGTGGCTGTCACTAAATAATCAGTCAAAACAGTGTTCAGGGAAAGGTAGGTTGTAAGGTAGACCCACCCCCATTAAAATGTCTAGATCTATTGGTTACTTTTCCTACATGTTAGACTATGCATTCGTACTGTACAGTTTGCTGACTTATATAGCATTAATGTGACACCAGTCCTGTGTATACATATCCATGTATTGTATGCAACACCCATTGCAGATGAACAATCCAATGTAATGCGCACAACGGAAGGTAACAATGTTGTCGCAGTGGGAACCTTCTTTGGTGGACTGGTTGCTGGTGGTGTCTGTGTAGTCCTAGTTGTGGGGATAGTGTTTGGGTTAGTCAAGTTGAGGAAGCAGAGGAAGGGTGCTGAATCAACAGAAGAGGAGAAAACGTAAGCCTTCTACATGTGCTTGTTACACAGTAATGCATGCAATGTTGTGATCTGGACTGATGAACAAGTGTATCCAGAATGGTTGACGTTTGTACATATATACACAGTTCAGACCATTCCTGACATTTACCAGATTTAATGTGTAGTAGAATGTCAAAATGAATGATGACATGTACTTGCAAACACCAAATGAGCCAAGTTCATTCCTGACTGTATATCTGTGCACATCTTACCGACCCACAGACGGCTGTCAACATGCCGCTCCCTCTGTGCTGCAATAATTGAGTGTTGCTGAAGATTTTTATTGTGACTGCAACAAAGCTCTGTTGTGTAAAGAGTCAGCTCTTTTCTAGCTGGTAAAGAGTTCTCCTATACCAGCCAGCCGAGAAGCCCCCGCTTCACTCTTTTATAATGTTGCAGGAGACTTCTTCCTACAGTCCCACACGCCTGCCTCGCATAGCACTCCACAGTTTCATAGCATTCAAAGAACAGAAAATTCAAATATAGCACTATAGCAAGTAATTAGTCAATTGTAATTGAAACTGATACATACTAATTCTGTATTATACTCCTATCCCTGTAGTGAAGCCTCCTATGACACTGTTGGTCCGAAAGAGTCTGCGGCACTGAGTGAACATGTTGCCATGGAAACCAACCCTGCCTATGCCAGTGTACAATGAGTTAACAAGGTTTACACGGCAACAACTGAAGTGTGTCATACCAGAATAATTATATTAGGTGTGTTTTCATGCATCATGATGAATGATTGAATCAAGCATGCAGTAGCTATCATGGAATTGACAGACGCTCAATATTGATTATTCTTGTATCATCCATATCGACACTGAGTTTACTAGAGTGACATTCACCAACACAATTATAGATACCTTAGCAGTGTGCATACAGTGTCTGGTTAGTTGAATAATTGTTGTTGTAGCTTATATATATGAGTTATATATGTGCAATGTTGTATTGGCCTGTATTGCCTTTTACAGTTATGTTGTGCATGGATGTGTCTCTCTGTGTGTAAAAGGTGGCATTATATAATATGTTAGGCAACATGTCACCCACCCACCAACACATGTACACACATGCACACACCATAAGCACGCGCACACACACACATAATATATGTATGGACACACACATGCACACACGCACACAAGTTGGCATATAATTCATAATTCATAATTCAAGTGCACATTTTGTTCATATACAATATAATATATAAACACCAGCGTGATCACCCCACATATATAGCACTATATAATTATAATAAACAACAGTCAAGCAAGAGTCTTGCTTCAATCATAGATAGTAGAGAACAGGGATTGGCAACTCTCCTGTACTGTTGTATTATTTTATACTGTATTTACTGGTTATGCATCCGGGTTAGAACTGACACCTTGTTAAGTGTTATAAAATGATTTTTGGCGCGACCTTCGAAAGAGAGATTTGGAGAAGAAGGGACAGTTGTGGAAGAACAAACCACCAGGGGAAGGTCACAAAGCACTGCAAACCCACAAAAAGATAGCTCAAGGTCCCTTAAGGGCTATAGAGTGGATAGGTGTTGAAAAAAACAGACACATACACACATAAAGGCACTGCAAGGCTCAATTATTGATCATTTTACCTTGCATGGTCACAAATGGTAAATTTATATGTAATTGACTATATTGGGCATAGCTGCAATGTGCTCCTTTAGCAATGGGCTGCTATGTCTATGTCTATGTCTATGGCCATTCTAACTGCATATCTTCATGTACAATACTTTAGCTAGCATATGTCTGCGCTTATTTTGACGCTGCTTGTATTGCCATACAATACAATGCAATGTATAATTTTAGTTTTATTGTGGCTCCAAAACACAGAACCCATCCAAGGAAACAGTTTATATACCACCAAGGCTTAGCTACATTTTCAATAATAATGTATGTATTTAGCATGGGAACACACCTTCTAAATCTGTAATTTTATGTGTAAGTTGCTGAATTGAATATTATACATTTTATAATGGTTGTACTATTTTTGATGTTTGCAGTGAGTGGAGTGTCCGCAGAGTGGGTTAATGACGGGTTTACCTCCTTGAGGGTATCGATATCACTTCCAGGAGGAAGCACATACAGGATCACCTACACGTCAGTGAACGAGAGTAATGCCACAGAGCCAAAGACGGTTACTACAAATTTGATCTCACATGTAGTCGAAGATTTTAGACCTGATTGGTTCTATACCATCATGGTTGAGGCAGTTACTTTAGACTCTGGTGAAGCGGTAAATGGAAGCATTGGAGTTGGTGAGCAATGTCATGCTGTTTACTTGCATGGAGGTTCTCCTCTATGTTATACTCATGTGGAGCAGGAATTGGGATTGCTGTTGCTGTTGCTGTTACTGTTGCTATCATGAATATACTGTTAGCACTATGCTGCTGTAGGCTTGCTCCTGTAATGTGGTATTGGTAATGTGAACACTCAATTGTGCTAGTTGTAAGCATGCTTTTGTATTCATAGATTTTGTGTGCTTCCAGGGGAAGTGCTGTCTTCTATATATCTTACTACGTATGCTTGCTACTATTAAATGTGGCACATCACTGACTAAATCAGTACAAAACAGTTTTGGAAGTGGGAAAAGTGTTATTGTAAGGTTCACCCACCCCATTAATACCTATTGGTCATTGGTAACTTAATTACATGTCCCCTCGTATATGGTGGACTAGGCATTGGTATTGTACCATCAGTTGCCTTAGCATTAATGTGACACCAATACTGTGTATGCATAGCCATGTATTGTATGTATCTCCCATTGCTGATGAACAATCCAATGGAATGTGTACAGTGGAAGGTAACAATGTTGTCACAGTGGGATCCTTCCTTGGTGGACTGGTGGCTGGTGGTGTCTGTATAGTCCTTGTTGAGGGGATAGTGCTCGGGTTAGTGAAGTTGAGGAAGCAGAGAAAGGGTGTTGAATCAGCACAAGAAGAAGAGAAGAAAACGTAAGCCTTCTGCATTTGCTTGTTACACAGTAATGCATGCAATGTTGTGATCTGGACTGATGAACAAGTTATTCCTGAATGAGTTGTAATTATGGAGGGCATGGTTATACATCTGATGCTGTGTAGGCTGGAATAGAAGTCAATTAGGGTAACTAATTCACCAACTAAGTCAAAGTTGCTGTGACTGTGCTGCTCTTTATTCATGTTGGAAGCCATGGTAGTCATATATTATATGTACACCACATTATTGCTTCAAATGTGCTACACATAATTATATAAGATTGATAAACCCAAATGGGGGCCAATTATTTATACCCTACCCATATACATACATGTATGCACAGTTCAAACTATTCCTGAACTTTTACCAGTCCCATGATTTGATGTGTAGTAGAATGCCAAAATGAATGATGACATTTATTGCAAGCACCAAATGAGCTACATTCATTCCTGACTGTCTATCTGTGGATATTTTATGGACTCACAGATGGCTGTCAACATGCAGCATCCTCTGTACTGCAATGATTGAGTACTGCTGAAGGTTTTTAATTGTGACCACACCAGCAAAGCTGTTTTGTAATGAACTCTAAAGGGTCAGCCCGTTTTTAACTGGTAAAGAGTTCTCCTACAGCAGCCAGCTGAGAAGCCCCGCTTTACTCTTATGTAATGTTGCAGGAGGCTTCTTACTACAGTCCCCCATGTATTCATCACCTGCCTCGCATAGCACTCCACAGCTTCATAACATAAACACAAAAGTGACAGTGCCAAATATACTATAGCTAATTCAAATACATCACTAGCAAGTAATTAGTCAATTGTAACTGAAAATGTACATACTAATTCTGTATTATATTCCTATCCCTGTAGTGAAGCCACCTATGACAATGTTGGTCAGAAAGAGTCTGTGGCATTGAGTGAACATATTGCCATGGAAACCAACCCTGCCTATGCCAGTGTACATTGAGTTAGCAAGTTGTACACGGCAACAGTTGAAGTATGTCACATCAGAATATTTATATTATGTGTGTCTCCATGCAGCATGATGAATGATTGAATCAAGCATGCAGTAGCTATCATAGAATTGACAGGCGTTCAATATTGATTATTCTTGTAGTACCATCCATATTGACACTTAGTTTACTAGAGTGAGATTCACCAACATAATTATAGATACCTAGCAGTGTGTGTCAGTGTGTGGTTAGTTGAATTATTATTATTATTTTAGCTTGAATTATATATGTGCAATGTTGTATTGGCCTGTATCGCTTGTTATAGTTATGTTGTGCATGGCTGTGTGTGTGTGTACGTGTGTGTGTGCGTGAGTATAAATGGTGATGTTATTTAAAATTGTTAAGGAACATGCCACCCACCTACCAACACACATACACACACCCCACAAGATTGCACACATACTTGGACACACACATGCACACACGCACACAAGCTGGCATATCTGTCCACACATGTCATATTATCACAATGCACAGTTTGGTGTAAAATCAATGACTCTAGACAAAGTTAGACTGGCTAGTGTCAGTTTGTCAATGATGTACGGTACTATGTCTGCTGTGCGTATTTAGTATATAATTTCTATAATAATAATGAAAGGTTGACTTAGTATATACATGCACGCCGATCAACTTGTGGTCCCTGACAGCAGATGATGTGGCGCAGATGGAGTGTATATCTGGTCCTGTCTTCCTGGCATTGTGTCTTTCCTTCACTGAAGGACATGAGGGCATGTCTGTGGGAGGACCTTGCATTATTGACTGCAGTGTTTGGTCGAGGAGAGTGTGCTTGCAATAAGTTGCATTGATCCTCGTGTAGCTTTAGCTATTTTCAAAATCAGTACATATAGTCTCCAAAGACTGCCTTGGAGAAACACGATACAGCAGGGTGGCTGTACGTAGCTTCATGTACATAGAATAATGCCAGGAATTTGAATAGCAAGTCATAAAATACATGCAATGATCAATTAATTAATGTGGCAATTGTCATTAACTGATATGTAGGATCACCAAATCATTAGCAAAAAGAAGTATTATGTCACGCTTGTCAACTGCCAAGCATACTGCAACCATACACTCGCAGTGATTTTTTTTATTTACATACAACTTGAGCCAGCTACGTATATATACTATATATATGTATAGAAAAGCCAAACTTACTTAGTAGCTACTTGAGCAGCCACTCAATTAGTCTCTTACCCAGCGCCAACTTCCACAATAGTGGCTGGGCACGAAAATACCATATATATATGCAGACGTGTGACTAGGCCGAAGGAATGGTCGCATGACGTCACAACTTGTGTCCTGAGCGCATCGTCCGAAAAGCGTCGACAGAGAGTCGATGGACACTTGGAATCTGTTGTTGGTCGTGCTTGTAGCAGTGCTGTTGCTGACCGGTGAGTGCCTGTACAGAGACAATTAGCTGAAAAGAATGCGTTTCACCGACTGTTTTATTCGTACACTCCATCAGCCACTTACTCAGCCGTGCCAAGACCAAATGTAACAATACATCCGCTCTTCAGCTCCGAACTAACGGGTCCAGTGGTGATTAGTGTTAATAAGTCAAATACTTTTCTGGGATTACAATAGCGAAACACTTGTGCCTGCTGTCGACAGAGGACAGTCGGGTGACTATGAGCGAGTGATTATGCTTCCTAGATTGTCCTTACCACTTCACACCTAGGCGTTTGTTGAGGATGGTTCAGCTGTCCCCACTAATGAGCAAAGGTGCAGTAGCACAGGCAGCAGTGCTAACAGTAGTCTAGCCTAGCTATACCTTCCCAGGTATGTATATAGGAACTACACTTGTGTGGGAGACAGTCTACTCAAGTATCTATGAAACTTACAGTACAGTTAGTATGGTATCAGGACGTTTCAGTCTGAGGCCTTATCAACTGTACATGGCAGTTTGTGTATGATTGATAAAGGCCTCACAATCAACTATCAACAGTACACAGCACTTTGTGTACAGTTGATAAAGGCCCTCGCCCCTGGAATGCCCTGTAACTGTAATGAATTGTTTTTGCTATGTTTGAGCTCGAGTTCATCCAGCCTACTTTTTCACATAATGTTATCCATGTATGTGAAATGGAGCATCAGTCATGGCGCAATAATTTGGCGTTTCTAAGCTTTTGTGTTTCACTCAGTACTGTTAGTGTTTCCCCAGCTTACACCAGTTAGCAACATCATCACATGTCCTTGACATGCACCATATAGGGTGGTAAGCTAGCTAGGTGAATGTGAATGTGAAGGAGGAGGCTAAGGACAGAGCTTTCTGAATGAAATGCACACACATATTGGTTGCAATCATTGTAACTTGTACCATGTCAGTTTTGGCCTACAGCTTCCTGTCTTGCATTTTTGTTCATTCCCATTCCCGGAGCTTATATGCATTCACTGATTGCTCCAAAGTGCATTTTAGATGAGAACTGCAGCCATTCACTATGCCCTAATGCAGAGCTTCAGCCATGCAAGCCGCCTGTGTGGCCATGATTCTTTGTCCCCAATCGCCATATATTCGGTGCACCATCATCCACCTCTGGCTCACGGGCTCATGCACATACACATGCTAGCTGCCCGCTGAGCATACCATCTCACAGATCCCCAAGGCATGGGTTCTAAGTGGTCGCAGCATTGCAGCCCGCCCATGACCGTATATACGTATATGGCGATTGGGGACGAAGAATCGTGGCTACATGTGGCTTGCATGGCTGAAACTTCGCGTTAGTGCGTAGGCTATGAGTTCATGCGCCTGGTCGTGGTTCTTTTCTCCAATCTCTATATTCAAGCTGTGTAGTGAGCGAACTTGTACACGTATATAATTTTTCAATCACTGTTGACAAACTTTGACTACACCTTTAATTTATGCATAATAAATTATTCATTTACCAGACAACTGACATAAGCATGGTAGCTGGTATGAATCCCTAGCATGTACACATTGAAGAATAACCTTCAAGCTGTGTAGTTAGCGAACTTGTACAAGTTACACACCAGCTTACTGACATAATATATACATGTCTTCAACCTTCGGTATGCTACATTTCTAGCCATGATAAGGTATATATGTATACAAGGCATTGGATAAGTGAGCAGCTTTTTACAGTATATATGGTACGTATATGGTCCATGCACAAACAATAAGTGGCTGATCACCTAGTCAGCCACTCAGTGCCACCATGCATGGTCCCATTGTGCTGTGTTTACAACCTGAGGAGGTTCATTATCAGTATTGCATTGGATAAGTGATCACTTAAGCAGCCGTATTACAGCGCACATGATAAGTTAAAATATTTTCAAACTGACACACAGGGAAGCCTAAATTGAAACACTGTCTTCGCAGCACTGACCACTAACTGAAACTGAATTTAAAAAGGAACATCATTAGTCAAGACCTTGACAGTTCAGCTGAAAGAAAGTCATTGGGTGGGGACCTGTTGATTTGTAGTTGGCTGGGTTGGCCTTGGTGATATATCGGTAAAGGTATTGACATTCTGATTAATACAATAGAAGTAGTTTTTGTATGTGTGCCAAAGAGTATTAGAATTCATTTTTGTTACTAATACATATTATGCCTGCTTCTTATTACTAGGCTAGCTATAGTATGGCATGCAGCAACAGCATGCAACTGCAACTACCACCAATCGGATAGGAGCAGCACACCACAATACAGCAATCAATTCAGGTAATACGACGAATGACCTGGAGAGTGTCTTTTGTGGGTTAAAATCGCCCGTCTTAGTGCTCTCGGGAAGATATTGTGAGATTTCCGGGTTTGCCTTCGCGGCAGACAGCCATTTTTGCTTATGTCCCTTCCACTTCGGGCTCATGGATAGACTGTTTTAAGAGCACTTTCGCTGACACGCCGTCTGAACTTACTTAACTTGGCCAACTCTCTGTTGTCAACATAGCTGACATTAGAAATGTGTTCAGTGAAACACTGGCATCAGAACGTTTTTGCTGAAGTAATAACTGGGTATGATATCAACCTGATTAGTTCAATGAATAATGAGGTCCAATAAGGCTGAAACAGCTGTCTATAGCTCCTCCATCTCTGTGTGTTGGATGACTGGTGAGAGGGTCACTGGTTGCCGCGGTTAGGACTTTGGCCACTGACCATTGAGCACATTTTATTACCATGGTCAGGTTGGCGTTATAGTCAGTGATTATTTAATTAGTTTCCTTTTCTTGCTTTTCCGGACCTGAACAATGCTCTCTCAGTGTTTTTGAGGCGAACACAAGACGATTCTCTTGTCCGTCCTTCTTACTCCATTACTTGTAGACATGTTGTGTATCTCTACGCTACAGGTACTCATGCACATACACTCTCAATCTTTGTAAATCTAACCACATATATACGTATTAGCAAGTCACTCATGTAGCTACATAACTCCATACCCTCAGATACCCTGCCTACACAATTGTATATACAGCGAATGGAGACAAAGCAATGTGGCCACAATGGTGGCTCGCGTGGCTAAAACTCCGCACTAGAGCATAGACCACAACTTCAGGCACCGGGTTGAGCTTTTTTCTCCAGTCGCCACTTTCAAGCTGTGTAGTGAGCGAACCCTGTACAAGTTATACACTAGCTTGCATAACAAGTACTGACACTCTTGTATATATACCAATTAGATTGTAGCATCTGCATCCTTTACATTTCCTTGACGCACACCTGACTGCATACACAAAATTAATAATAATGATATTCTTTATCAGTTAGTAAGTGTGTACTTATTAATAAATTAGGCAATAATACTACCATTCACTTCAGTTATTATTGTTAAAACTATGCATGCCTTGTCATTCATCAATGATTTGAATCACCTCTGACATTTCAGATTTTACTTCTTAATTCAATTGTTTAGGAAATGATACAACCAGTGGTATATCCCCCACAACCAGTGGTCCATCAAACTCAAGTGTAACAAAACAAACAGTTACAAACAGCATTGAGACTACTGAAGGTATATCTCTTTCTCTACCCTCTCCCTCTCTCTCTAAAACCAACAGCCTATAATAATTATTGCATTATACGTACGTAAGAATTTTATATAGTATTGGTCATTAAACCTATTAGTATTGATCCATTGTTTTTACTGTATCCTCACTGTAGCCAGTGCTGGTCCCCCAGCAGTAATTGCCAGTGTTTTCACAGGTGTTCTACTTCTCCTGGGATGTGTGCCAGTCATAGCCGTTGTGGCGATTTACCGGTATGGTTGGCAGAATGGGATCCACTAGCATGTAAATAGTGTGTGCTTTTGTAAGTACAGTTTGAAAGTTGGTAAACTCATGTCAATGAAATTGTTTATATGTAATGCCTGTTATTTCTGGAGGTGTCACTCAGAGAAGGTATTCAGTCGTACAGAGGTGTATCAACCCAAAATTGAAAGTCTCCCACTGGCTCCTGAAAAGGAGGCAAAGTTTCTAGGAGATGTCACCACTAATGGGTTCTCATGGCCAGATGATGCAGTTGGGCCGGCTACCCAAGCTGACAAAGAAACAGGTTTGTGGTTGGACCTCACACTGCTGTACCTGACCACCTCGCCGAAACATTATTATACATATATTATATTGAATTATATTGAATTCTTTAAAAAACACTAGAGTTTGAGGACAGTCATTTGATCACTGAAGCAGATGGAGAGGTGTCTGCTGTAGCAATAGCGGACTCCACTCACCTGAATGATGAAGCAGAATGTAGTGATGCATCGTCAGATCAGCTAGATGAAGAGGCACAACCTGCAGCAGGCTGTGGGCATGGTAAGCTACCTAGTGGATTTGATGTGTAGGACATCCTAGTAGTATAAACTTGAGGGAGATTTATTGTATGACACCACAAGAAGCAGGTTCATTAGCTGGCTTGATAGACAAATATAGTTACTGGGCAATGTTGTATGAAAATTAGTCTTTTACCATAATAATCAGCTGTTTTTAAGCAGTAGAATTTTGAGTATAATCATTTTCTTTGAATGATGTTCATTTGCTGTTACAGTGAAAGCCATGTGCCATGAAGCTAAAACTTTTGTGGAACATCTCAAGAAGATGCACGAAGAGGGGAACAGAGGTTTTGAAGAGGAGTTTAAGGTCAATGAACTGAAACATGATTATAATAAGCCTATATTTAAAATTATTACAAGGACTGAGATGTGTGTACAAACTCAAGTATTATGTTTGCGGCCACTAGTTCTTGTCATATATGAACCTGCAGATGTAGTCCTGCCTATACTCTCTCTTCCTGCTGTATTTACATGAGTGCAGAAAATTGTTGATGATCCAAATGGAATTCATGATGTTGCCATAGCCAACCGTTCCAAGAACAGATACCACAATGTCCACACATGTAAGTTTATGTGTACTCAAACTAAACCCATTCTCTGATATTTAATTTGCCAACTATTGTAAGAGTTGTTGTGAAATTTTTATATATACACTCACACAGTTGACCACTCTCGAGTTGTGCTGTCAGAAGTAGATGAACAAGGAAGTGACTATATCAATGCGTCATACATCAATGTAAGTCCACAGCATTGCTTCTGGAGAGCTTGCAATCCTGTCATGTTTATCTGCAATGTCACTTAGTTTCCCTACCATTTCATATTTCACAGGGTGAACATGGAGATATCTACATTGCATCACAAGGTTTGTGATATAGCTATTTATATAACTGTGCAACAGTTTAAATATAGATATGTATGTATATAGCGAGTTGAACTAGAATAATTATAGTATTTTATAATTTAATATGATACTGCAATCTAGTGTAGTGTGTGTATCATCCTGCAGGTCCCACACCTGAAACAGTCTCTGATTTCTGGCAGATGATCTGGGATGTGCGACCAGCTGTGATTGTCATGTTGACGAAAGTGAAAGAAAACGGAAGAGTGAGAACTGTCATAATATGATAGTGTACACATCCTCCTACTATACTGTGCTAAATAGTATAGCAGTAGTATAGTTAGTAGATATGTATATTGACTGTAGGCTCTGGAGGCATGTACATTCCTTTGAGGGCAAGCACACGTACCTCTTTTAGTAGTCCTCCTAACAGTTCCAATAACAAGTGTAGTATGCACTGGCATCTGATGCACCCAGGTGTAACACTTTGAAAACAAAGTTCAAAAAGTAAAAGAATGGCATTTGCAAGATCTCCACTATATACATTTTGTCCACTTAATTATTGTAGATATATTAAAATTTCTATTAAACGCACAGAGTAAATGTGAGCAGTACTGGAATGAACAATTGGACAAGCCTTATGATGCTGGTAGAGGTTTCACTGTAGTCACTACGGGATACAGAGGTTTTGCTGACTATGTGGTCAGGGACATGACCCTCACGAGAGTGAGTTTGTCCAAAAACATGCAATCACTAAAACACTGCATTCAACCTGGTATAAACACATACAATATAATTATGCATTATAGTAATTTATGCAATTCATACAATAAAATATTGTAGAAGCTCATTGCTACGGCTTCATATGGCTGCGTTGTGCAGTTTTGATCTGACGAAGACCTTCGGGGTCGAAATGTCGTACGCTGCAGTTACTTGCTACATGAAAGCTCATCAACGCAACTCATATAACATGTAATATGACTGTGTGCTTCTGTTCTTCAGTCCTCCGATGAACATGATGGAGCCTTCTGTCTGAAACAGTTCCAGTACACAGGATGGCCAGACCACGGAGTCCCATGTCAGTCGTCTTCCCTGGTCAAATTTATTCAGCAGGTCAGGAAGGAGTTTGAGGGCACTGGTGCACCCATTGTGGTACACTGCAGGTGAGGGTGACAAGTGTGGAAGGGAAGGTCTATGTTTGCAAGGGATACATTAATGGATGAAGTCTTTTTCCCATATGTATTCATGTATATATCCATAGTGCTGGTGTGGGTCGCACTGGCACTTTCATCACTCTTGATGCAATGATGGAGAGGCTGAAGGAGCGAGACGGCCTCAACATCTTTGAGTTTGTCAATGAAATGAGAACGCAAAGGATGAAAATGGTGCAGACACTGGTAAGCAGAATAGCATCTGATGCTTATAGTGTGACTTGCATTACTTTATTCAAATTTGACATAGTATATAAACACCACTAACTCATTCTTAAGTACTTGGGCTATTCACATGCGCATGCATCTGGAACATTGTTGATCCTGCAGGATCAGTATGTATTCATCCATGATGCCCTCTGTGACTACATCACATGTGGGGACACCAGTGTGCCTGCCCATGAGCTGAAGGCAGCCATTGCCACATTCATGAGAGTTAACAAGAATACAAAGATGACTGGGTTTCAGGAGCAGTTCGATGTGAGAACAATAAAGTGTAACATTTACATGTTTAGGCCTTGGGAGTAGGGAATAAAATAATGAAAGTGTTGTTGTAACAGATGCTGGAGAAACTAAGTAAGACCCCATGCCCTGAAGACGTTGCATTTGCCAAGAAGATGGTGGTGGCAAAGAGAAATAGGTACAAGGACCGATTTCCATGTGAGTTATATATTATTAATGATCATTTTGTGTAGGTGTGGTTGTAATAGAATCTCATGTTCGAACACTCTGTCAACCATATTACCAAAGGGTGTATATATGCCTTTTTGATTTGACATTAATGTATGCATCTTGTAGACTTTGCCAACTACTTGCGGCTGCCGTACAGCTCTGCAAGCAATGGAACAGACTACTTCAATGCATCATTTGTGAATGTAAGTGACATTCCATCACAGCAAGTAATGAACGTGATAGTTTGTATATATACTTGCAATATAATGCAATATATATTGTCTATTGCAGAGCTACTCTGGCAGACGTGCTTTCATTGCAGCACAGTCTCCAATGGCACAAACGAGGAATGACATTTGGGAACTAATCTGGCAGTTCAGAATCTCGACAATTGTTCTCCTCTGTGAGCTCAGAGAAGAAAATCAGGTAATCCTTTTCTTAGAGGTCTGGAAGTGCAGGCTATTCAGCTGGCCATGGACAGTAGCACTAGCTTGAAACGAGCTGAAAATCATGCCAATATTAGCTGAAATGCTAAATGGTGATAATGACTTTCAGGTTTTCTCTTACGGTACATGACACGGAAAACTTACATTTTTCCGCCGAGTTCCGCGGTGCGCCGGCTCAGGTAACTGCAAACAGCCACTCGGAAAGCTGCAGGCAATCCGCGCGGATGTTCCGCATCCGCAGAATTACGTACGTACATAAAGGAAAGGTGAAGTTATTTTTAAGTTTTTATAGCTACGTACGTACATGCATACCCGTTTATAGAGACGATTCGGATTCTGTTCTTTCGAGGCGCTCTGTAGCAGCTACATGGGGGCGTCGTATAGCCCATCTTCGGGTCATCGGTAGTACGCTAGGCCTCTTTCACTGGACTCTGCACCCAGCGAACGTTTGAAATCGACTTGAACACAGTGACAACGGCTTCGTCGGTGGCCGCCTGTGCTATCGTTCTTTCCTACGTAGGGGTAGGTAGCAACGGCGGTCAATCTTCGAGCACTTTTCGACTACTGCGAACGACACCTTCCACCGCACCAACTGGAGGCAACCGAGCCCGACTAATGGCACCACTCGGTGCTCCGCGGACGCCTCAACTTACGTACGTACATTAACACGGATGACCGCCGATTTTCGTGCAGACGAATGCGGATCGTCCGTCGGCTACCCGTGGATTACCACTGTGGTCATCCGCGGAAAATGTAAGTTTTCCGTGTCATGTACCGTATATGTTTTGCAATGAAGCTAGACCATGTCATCGATCCTATAGTTGAATCATTGCCAGGTGCACAGCTACTTCAAGCTGGTTCAGGAAACCAATCAACTTCTGTTTAGTATGACGGATTTACTTATACACTTTTTTGTAATGCATCTTTATAATTGAATAATTGAAATTTTGGAAATTGATTTTGTAGGATACTTGCTACCCTTTCTGGCCAGATGAGAGGATGGGAACTTATGATTGGAAAATTGTCAAAACCAACTACAAGACCACTGTTCCCATGAAGGGCTGCGACAAGGTTTTGCTGGATGTCTTCAACAGTTCAAAGGTGTGGATGCCAGTGGATGTACGTACGCAGATGGTAGTAGATAGTAATAGATGTATATAGAGGTACGTGTATTATACAATATCTTTAGATGCCATTCAGCATGATTGTGATGTTAATCATGCATGTTTCAATGCTCCTAAGGCTAATTATTGGAATAATGTAGACTGTGGCACAGCTGTCTGTGGCTCTTGCTGACACATTGCAGCTCGCCAGTCCCCCTATGGAGGCAGTCCTGTACCACATTAGGGGTTGGACCACAACTGGTCCACCTCCTGCTGCCTCCCTGCTCGGTGTGATGGGAGAAGTGGCAGAATTGCAGCAGGAGAAAGTTGGACCTGTCCTGGTTATGTGCGAGTGAGTGGACACAGTTGAACTGGTGTACATGTACTGTTGTGTTTTAGTATCCATGTATGCATAGTATGCTGAAAGTGAAACCAATGGCCAGTGATTCTATATATATAAGTAAAGCAGAGGCACACACACATGAATGAATGCAAGTTTTATATACAATATACAGAAGCTGCTTTTTGTAATTGTAATATATATAATATATACAAATAGCAGTTTCTCTATATTGTATATAAAATTCATGTGTGTTTTCTGTATGCATGCAGGCATATGGCACCTATCTGTTAGTATAAGCAGTATTTGAATACACTGTTGCACTATAATATGTATTGTGTAATGTGCTGATGTGCTGATGTATTGAAAATGCTTTTCTCTTTTGCCTTCAGTGACGGCATGTCGCGAAGTGGTGTGTTCATTACTTGTATGACTGAAATTGAGAGGGTCAAAGTTGAAGGAGGCGTGGACATGTTCCAGACAGTCAAGGCAGCAAGAGCACAGAGACCTCACATGGTCTACACCAGCGTGAGTGATGGCCTGAGATTGTGTGTAATCTAAATTTTATAACTTGCACTAAGAATGCGTGCATGTACTTTGCCGGGTTCGATGCAGTTACCCAGTGGTTTATGGCATGATTGTTTGATCCCATGGTTTATAGCGATGCGTTGTGCAGCACTCTCGTCCGTGATATATTTCACTAAATCAGCAGCTGCATAATATTGTATATAACAGAAGTTAGTGCTTAGTGCTAGGTCTTTATAATAGTTCAGGGAACACAGGCTCTCAGTTGCAGTCTTGTGTAGTCTGACGGCTATCCCTGCTGACTAGACTAGCTATAGGCACTTATCTTGGGCTTAGCTCACTGAATTGTGGCACAGTGAGTTGGTCAAGTGCCACAGAATAAGGTAATGTGCTGCTGATGTGTTCCCTTCTCCTCTTTGCAGGAACAATACAAGATGTGTTTTGAAATACTCCAGTCCTATTTGGAGATGTATGACACCTATGTCAACTACAAGGATGTTTAATTAACAGTGTGATTATGTAACTTAACTGCTGATAAGCTGAACTACTTGCAATTGATTGTGTGATCATTGTGTTCCTCCTGACTGAAGGAGTGAGTACATATATATAAATACAGTGCATGTAAAGGGCAGGTTAGCACATTGATGAGGCGTGGATGCTTGTCTCAAGTTTGGAATTTCTTTGGTATGCAATCTGACTGGAATCTTTACTAAATGGTTAATTACATTATAATATTATACTTTTGCTACATTTTGCTATATCCCACTAAGTAGCATAATTATATTTATTGCTTTCATACAATGGACATTAGACACATCAGCATTATCTCACAGCATCATTAATTTGAAGTGGCTCTGAACCTCTCACTGGACGCCTAAACTAGATGGCAATGCGAATTTGTGTATTGTTTGGTATTCCTAAAGGTCCGATGTTCCACCTCACATAATACTTACTGTTGGTTCCAAAGTATATGCTGCACTGAGTAATCCTGTTGCTATGGAAACTAACCCTGCCTATACCAGTGTACATTGAATTAGTGTATTGAATTGAGTATTCACGACAGCAGCAGTTTCATGTCAGAATGTTTCCCTCTGTATGGTGTGGTAAAAGGAATTAGCAGATACTCAGACTTGTACCTTAAGTGTGTTATGACTCTATCATGCTGACAACTCCTGTCCATTAGAGTTGTAGACTTACACTTCATTATGTGAGTTCTTGAAAGGCTTCAGTACGGCTATAGGTACGGATCAGAATTAAGGACAATTGGCATTTTGCGTTCTTGAATTGCAGACAGTACAGCTGCTATACCCAAAGCTTATGCAGCAATGGTACATTAAAACAGGTACAGGAATAGACTTCAACTTTTTCAGCTATGTTTGTATATCTCCTCCCTTTCAGTTCTGTTACCGTTGACCTGAAGAACATACTCATGCACACACTAGGTTTGTTGTACATTCACCGCAATGATAGTGCAAGAAAGTCAGCAGTGTAAAAGAACATGAAGAAATATTATTGCAATAGTAACGTTGTGTTGACCTACTCTCGGGATTCTGACGGGTGACATGTAATTTGTTATGTTATTTGTGCATGGTTATGTGTTAGCGTGGTATATGAAGTGCAATGACATGCAACAATCACAGGTAGCTAAGCTGAATGTCTCAAGATCACCGTAGATTGCAACTACAGTTCCCACACTGATTACTAGTACTAATTGTGCTGCGCAGTTATTAATATTATTCGCCTGTCTATAGATTGTAATACTATATATATAATAGCAGTATGACAACCCTTGTAGCGCGCCATCGAGACACAATGGAGTGTCACAGAGGGAGTCCACATTTCGTCCTGACGCTGCTCGCCTTGGCAGTTCCTCTTAACTTTGCTGAAGGAGGTGAGAGTCCCCGTATGGGAGATGTGAGAGGACACTACTGCATGTGTCTAATTGATGCGGGCGTTCTATCAAAAAGTGGTTTTAGCTACGTATCTGATCACCCGTATCTTATCTCCCGTATTTTAGCTCTTCTGCTCTTCCTCTTAAAGCGTATATTGGTATCCGACACCCATTATGCTACCAGACTGCCTTCGAACCTTACGTAGCTAACTCAGTTGCCGTGCGATCGCGTAAATAGCCGACGCGGAACGTTGACTGGAACCTAGCTACGCGCACATGTTCTCACTAATCTTGCTCCGTGATGTCAGTGATACGATAAAGACCAAATTGTTGATGACCAATGGCGCACCACAGCGAATGCGTGTAACTTAAAACACACCTTATGACGTTGGAGGTTGGATTACTACTTATGGAGGTTGGATCCAGTGGGTGAGATCAGAGCTGGCAGCCATAGAGGCCGGATCGGTGACTTGGCTGGAATTGGTGACTTAGTTTGTGTCCTGCCCACGTCAAAATGCTTTAGGAGTTCCTTCTCTGGTGTGTTATAGTCCAAAAATAACCAATTTAGCATGAAAGAGTAAGTCCTATTTTTATCTGTGATGTAGTATAGGAAGTGATGGGGGAACTCATTTAAATGGTGTCATCATACAAATACCTGGGTTACATTGTTAAGCAATGGTGTACCTTAAGCTGATTGGCATGGTGCAGGATGAGGCTGAAGCTGGGAAGAGAAACTATTGAATGGATTTGAAGAAATGAGTTTGTATCAGACAACTGCTCACGTATTGCCAAATGTCTGTAACAATAATTGTGTATTCTTTTACCAATTTGGTATGTTTAGTTTGGTTTAGATAGACGGCCCCTAGTGCATGAAGACATGATGCACTTGAAATGATTGACTGATTGATAATATAGACCAAAGCCAGTCCTTTACACCAGGGGGAAATTCAATAAGCACATTGGTTGGAAGAGCCTGGGAGTGGTTCCAAATCCTAGTGGTGTGGTGGCATGTTATGCTGTGTTTGAATGTTATATAGTGTTGGGTTTGGTTAAACTGCAAAATATTATATTATACAACTTATTATATTGGACAAATGATTTAATACGCTTGAACACAGCATTCACTTCATTAGGTAACAGAATATTTTGATCCGTAGACCTTCTTCAGCTGTTTACAAAACTTAACACTCCGTAAGTTTTAAATAAGTAATGAAATAGAACATTGCTTGAATTAAATTCACATATACAGCTAAGTTTTGTAAACAGGTTTAGGACCGGTCTCTTCTAATATCGTGCACGTGTACATGCCATTCTGCCTGTGTTTCTTGTGTTACTATACACAGCAGTACTGCATGTATATATTGAATCTTTGACAATGGAATTACCTTCTGTCTGTTTTGAAGTTCCTTCTCAAGTCACTGGCCTGTCTCTGTCCAAGGCAGTGTTTTCGGGATTACCAGCTTTGTGGGCAAACTGGACCACTCCACAAAGTGATAAGCCCATTTCTAAGTACATTGTTCAGTACAGGATACATGGTACTACTACCTGGGGCAGTCAGCACACCATCTCAGGCTCTCCTCCACGAAGCATCGCCATTTTGCCACTGGCAGCTGGCACTGAGTACGATGTCAGGGTGAGAGCGGTGTCTGCTGCAGGAGCTGGAAATTGGAGTGCAGTGCAAACAGAGAGAACATACATGAGTGAGTCTTGTAATGATAAATATTTATAGTGTACAAGCTTTACAGGAAAGTTGTACATCTGGTGCCCTATTTTGTAACATATGTCATAATAATATACTTTGTGTGCAAAGTTTATTACTTTGTGTTGCAATTATTGCCAGTGATTTGTGAAATTTTTGGTTGCAAATATTTTGTGACGCACCGTACCTTTTAGCCTGCTATGATTAATTGTACTCCAATATATACACTATGGTATTTGATTGACTTTGCAGTCTTGACAGTCTTGTGTAGCTAAGCATTACCTATGCTGTGTTGTGTTTCTATTATTAGTACACCTTGACTTATATTTAGTTGCCTACTTTCTATGTATTCTTTGAACAATGGTCTTTGTCTTGCCTGACTATTTGTACTGCTTGCATTGAATACTAATTCACTTGTGTGCCACGTGGTTGTTGGTCGCTACCGTCCGGATCGTACGCGCACACTACATGGTGTCAGAAGTGGCACGATGACTAGCAGCAGCGTGAGATTGCAGCCCCCAGAACCGTTCAATTTCAAGTCCCTGGACGAGTGGCCCCGATGGAGGAGACGTTTCCTGCAGTTCCGCGACACATCCGGCCTCAGCGATGAGGGCAAGCAAAACCAAATTTCTACCCTTTTCTACTGCATGGGAGAATCGGCAGAGGACGTCTTGACATCCACGGACATCTCTGCAGATGACCGCAAAGGGTTCGAGTCTGTTCTCACCAAATTTGACCAAACCAAACCAGACGCCCTGTACACTCCGATAATGTGCCCATTCCCCTGAGAAAGAACGTGAAGGAGGAATTGTCTCGCATGCAAACCTTTGGTGTCATATTGCCTGTCGAGGAACCCACACAATCATGTGCAGGGATGGTTGTAGTCCCCAAACCATCAGGTGCAGTCAGAATTTAGTGTTGATTATCGCCAATTGAATGAGAGCGTACTGCGGGAAGTACACCCATTGCCAAAAGTCGATGCTACACTAGCTCAGCTAGCTGGGGCAACCATCTTTAGCAAGGTGGTGGTTGACACTCGGGACTTGAGTTGTTCAAACTTGCCGATTTGTCTCTGCTTTGTGGAGAGGTGAACCGTGTCTGCTGCTCCTTCGCAGTATCTGTCCAGTCATGTCCATTTCTTTGTGGTAAGTGACTGCGAGAGGTTGGACTGGAGGTCCGCAATGTGGATAGAGGCCAGTTGTTTCTGGCATCTCGCATCCGCAATTCGTTCCCTCACTAGTGCTTGACCAGCCCTGTGCGCGATCCTATCAGCTTTGGCCGACTTGACTGGTGGGGTGATTCTCAATTCGGTCGGGATGATGCCATGGCATCTTGACAAAAAGGTGACGTGGTTGCTAAAGCGGGCATGCTTCTCTCTGAGGTTCTTCAGTCTGTAAGCTGGTCTCACTTGGGCTTGCTTGGAGCGGTCAATGATATTGTAGAGACTCATAGCTACGTGTAGGAAATGCCAATGGGCGTATATGCCAGCTTTTGAGCGAGATAGCGTAGCAACAGTAGGAATATGATCGGCCGCGAAGGCCTCTGTCAGCTTAAACATGCTTCCCACTGTACCCTTCAGTCATTCAGCTGACGAAGGCTGCGGCTGAAACGTCCTGATCATATTCCTACTGTTGCTATGTTATCCAGCTCGAAAGCTGGCGTATATGCCCATTGGGATCCTCAAGTTGTTGTCTGAGTCCTGGTACCGGACAGAGGAAGTGGCTTGGAGTGAACACTTGGTGATTCCCTGATGTCCACTGTGGATCGTCTGCAGGGTCTCCTTCTGCAGGCTTTTAGGAACAACAATTCGGCGACCACTGAGAAGAAGGTCTCCATGTAAGCTCAGCTCTCCTCGTACTGACCAGTACGGTCGCACATTCTTAGGCACTTGATGTTTGTGCTTTGACCAGCTGTTTCAGCAGAGATCAACAAGTTGGGCACAATTTGTGTCCTTGAGCTGTGCGGTGCAGTATTCTTGCAGACGCTCCGGACTCGCTGGCAAGGTAGACACAACAGTATTGGCAAATTGCTCAATCAGTTAGGTCTGAGAGTCTCCAGATGTGGGAAACGGGGCACGTGATAGTGCATCAGCAGTGTAAAGCTCCTTATCTGTGGAGCATGCTGGATGACATAGCTGAATCGCACTGGTGCAAGCGAAAGCGAAGGTTCGTGGGTGGCAAGCAAATCTAAATGGGCCTTTCCAAGCTGTGGCACAAGAGGCTTGTGGTCTGTTTCTAACTGAATCTCCTTTCCCAGGACGTAATCTTCAAACCTTTCGCATGCCCAGACCATGACAAGGGCTTCCTTCTCAATTTGTGAGTATCTACGCTCTGTCTCTGTCATTGACTTGGATGCGCAGGCAACAGGCTTCCACACCTCATCCTGTCGCTGAAGAAGGACAGCTCCCAGGCCATATGCAGATGCATCGGGGGAAATCTTTGTTTGGGCATCCTGGTTGTACAATGCCAATGTCATAGGACGTGCAAGTTCTGCTTTGACTGCTTCAAAGGCACTGTCTTGGGCTGGTCCTCATAACCAGGCACAGTTGCAGCCAAGAAGTTCTTGTAGTGGCTGTGACAGTTCGGCAATTTTCGCTGAGAATGTCCCCAGCTGGTTCACCATACCTGTGAAGTGGCGTAACTCCGTTGGCGATCATGGTTTGTCTATTGAGAGGACAGCATCAGTCTTCCGGGGGTCGGGGGAGATTCCATGGTGATTAATGACATGCCCTAGAAAGACTTGTTGGACTCACACTTGTGGGCGTTCAGTGTGAGATCTTGCTAAGGGCCGAGTGTAGCCACCTGTCGTGCTCCGTTGAGTATGGCCAAAAATCAGTACGTCATCCATGTGACATAGTATACCATCCTGATCAGCAAGGATTTGACTCATTCTGCGTTGGAAGTGCTCTGGTGCACTACTAATGCCAAAAGGCAGCTTATTGAAAGCATACCACCCAAACAGGGTTATGAAGGTTGTGAGGCTTCGCGATTCTTCCGATAGTGGGATTTGCCATGAAATGTATTCTTCAGTCATTTAGCAAGGCGGCGCAGGCACCTTGACAACCCCTAATCCCTACACCTCTTCCACAACATCCATGGGAAAATGTGGCTTCAGACCTATTTGACATGGGTGGGAAGACATATCTGTCGTGGGCTATTTTTCAGATTCGTCGAAGTCCAAACCCTAACCAGCACAACATCTAAGAGTGTCATCAAAGCTCTATATAAAGCCATTTTTTCTCGTCACAGCATTCCTGCCACATTAATCATTAATCAGGAGTTTCTGGCATTCAATCATGAATACAACTTCACTCACACAACTAGCAGCCCACACTACCCTCAGAGCAATGGCCTTTTAAAGAGAATGGTTAGAACGGTCAAAAGTCTTCTCTCCAAGTCCTCTGACCCATACTCTGCATTGCTTGCCTACAGGAGCACTCCACTACCCTGGTGTGGATACAGACCTGGTGAATTGTTGATGGGGGGGAAGATACGAAGCGAGATCCCGCAGCATCCCAGCACTTTCGTACCAGAATGGCCATACATACCTTACTTTCAAAAGAAGGACCACAAGCTCAAAGACCAGCAGAAGACTGCCTATGACCGTCACTAACGAACTCGCTCAAGAGAGACATCTCCGCCAGAAGAAGTACACCCAAAATTGAACAGATCCAGGAAGCATCTATGGACCAGCAAGCACTCCCTAATCGTACATGGTAGAGACACCCTCTGGAGTGGTTCGAAGGAATCAAATCCACCTTACTTCATGGACCACAGAGGATTCCACCGAGAATTCACCAGCGCCAGAACCAAATGCAGGCCGTGAGTATATCAACACCAGATCTCAAACTGGAACGCATGTTGGCCCACCTTCCAGGTTGACTTATTGGAGAAAGGGAGATGTGATACATATTTGATTGCTGAGCGTTGTCGTGAAATTGCGCAGTAAGACGATGCCATTTTACAACTCGCCCGCGTAAAAGAAGCCTTCGAAGGCGCGCAGTTTAGCCACACCTTTGCTCGAGAGAAGGCGCGTACACCTGCCAACGGCAACAGGATATCAGCACAAGTTTGCTGCCATCCTCAGAAACCTTACGGTAAGTTTTAGAGTACGTGCTTTAAGCCATCTTCCTTCGAACGCACTTGCGTAGATCTTCAAATCTGTTCAAGATCTTTCCAGAATCTTGCGCAGAGTTTTCTTCGAAGATGTCTATTTCAAGCGTCGTCAGTTAGGGCTGGAGAAAACTTCAAAACCTGCGTGAACTGATCACAATATGCCCTAGTCAGGCATAGCCGACCTTCCTCACACACACACCTCCCCCAAGAGGAATGGTCAAGTACCGTCGCGTACATCATAGACACACGACTATGCGTACATTGACTTGTGCACCCCGCGACTATAGTTGCGGCCCAACCAGATTGCAGGACGGCTCATGAACACCCATAGCTATGCAAATTGTAGGTGTGAAGTATTTCTGACATCCCCGGACAATGGCGGCCCCAGCGAGGGTAAATGAAGCTGCGACCAAAGCTGTACAACGCGGCATCATTTCTGGCCAAGATTTTTTGCTGTTTTGCCGACTGGCTTTGGGAATAGCCTGTGCTTCGCGTGTCTTCCTGCAGTATTTGACCTAGTGCTGAGACCGTCCAAATCCGCATGCTGTCCCCTTTCCTCCCGCTCCTTGCTGGCGACCTGCTTCCACATAGGCACTACATGCCTCGATGCGCTAAGGTTGAGGGTCCATCTGTACGCTAATCGTATTGCATTGCAGGAATATCTTGCATATGTGAGGGGAGGGCCAGGGAACAAGGAAGGTAGCTAACGTATCTTGCGCGACTAAATATGCCCATGCTCGCGATATTTTTATTTTGGCACCACAGGTTTTCACGCACAATTCGAAACTTCGACGGCAAAGAGTTATATACCGTATAGCGGGAAAATTTGGCAGGTTCAAAATTTGGCGGTTTGTCCCAAAATGCATTTGGCGGTTTTTAAATTTGGCGGGTCCGCTACTACAATTATTACTGCACAATGAATCTAATTATTATCTGCCCTTGACAGTACGTGAGAAGACTGTGAACGAGCAACGATGCAGGTTTTCAGCGTTGATAGCTGCATTCGTGGTCACCACGTTTACAAGAATATTTGGAGCCCGACAGCAAGAGAAGAGCTGGCATGTGCGAGAAATAACAGCAATACAAAGGACCCGTACGCCGTTGCAGTGACGAGAGACAGTAGTGTCGTTGGCCACGTCCCCAGGAAACTCTCGGCTGCTTGCGCTCTTTCTTAGGGGTGTAGCCTGTGTAGGTGCCTCGAGTAGCACTGCGCTTCTGACCTGCCTTCGCATTCTCCCGCGCGCTGCTGGGCACAAGAACTCGCCTCACGCACTCGTTCACCTGCTCTGTCTCCTTTGAGAGAGAGCGCCACACTCGCGCACTGGTCCTTCCGGTTGCAGGTACTTACGCAGGGCCATAGGGACTCAAATCAAACCAAAACGTAAGCTATACACAACAAAGCCGGTCTAGCTATGCGCGTTAAGTGTAGAAACCATATGACGAGGATAAAATATTGGTGGGGATTTTAATTTGACGGATTTTCCGAAAACCGCCAAACCGCCAAATTAAAACCTCCGCCAAATTTTCCCGCTATACGGTATACCGTGTTAGTATGGCTCGCTAGACCGTCCCGATTACGCCCAGGGCGTTTGGAAGGGAAGGGATGGTCTAGCGAGGATAGGGATTAGTTCACACCTTTTCAACCAATCAGATGTTCTTGCCACGATTTCGTGGCAACTAGATTCATGAACTGCGAAACCGGATGGATCGGAAGATACGTTCATGCTAGTCTCGTACCCAGCCCCAACTTCCGCAAACATGGCTGACACCGCGGAAGATTTAGTCTCGTACCCAGCCCCAACTTTCGCAAACATGGCTGACGCCGCGGAAGGTTGGGTCTGGGGACTATGTACATAATCTTTGGCGGTGATTGCACAATATCACATGATGGTCACATGCTTCCATATAGCATTTATATGGCAGCCTAAGACTATCGCGATGCTCCTTCTGTGCACAGCCTCCTAGCGATACGGAGACAAGAAGATGCAATCTATCTTCCCTTCTGCGCGGTGGTAGCATAGTTGGATGCTTCGTGAGGACGGTTTGGTCTGCATTGTGGCGCCAGTTGACAGTGAATACGTAAACTGCGTACGCTTGCCGACGGTGCTTTCAAGATCTGGACACCGGCTCAAAGCGGCTTGACGCGCTAAGTCAATCCATTTCTAAACTGGAAGGATCATTTTCGAGCTCTGAGTAGTATCCTTTGGCAGTTAGGACAACGACAATTTTTACCCAACCATTCGATTCGTATCCCAAGTCCCTACCGATGACTCTCTGTATGCGCAATGGCTCGACCGTTAGCTTGACGCAAAGGAAGCTCCATCTCCGTCGTTCGCACCCAACGCACGCGCATGTGACCGACATGTGATTTGCTCATTATTATTTACGTATCTGCAATCTGATTGGAGGCCGCGGATCGCCGGAGACTCCGCAAAGAAAAATGCACATAGTCCCCAGACCCACCTTCCGTTATAAAATGGCGGCCGGAAGTGGGGATGTGTCATTCTTATGCCTGATGCATGATCTAATCCTATGATCTAACAGTGCATGTGTGTATGTCTCGTGAGCCTGTCTTGTCTTGGCTGTGATTGAAGCATCTCACCGATCACGAATGCCACAGTGTATATTAGAACAGTTGGGGGAGGAGGGTGATGGCTGGCCAGCGTATGGGATGTCTCTCACTAGCCGTGAAAACTGGAAGTTATTCCCACATGCCATACCAAGAAAGGGTCTGTCAGTTGTGCAGCCGGGGGGAGATGGAGGACCAGGCTCATTTTATAGCCATTGCCCACGTTTAATGATGTAAGATTGAAAATTTTTAATGCTTGTTACTCTATCACAGACAATTTTCACCCACTGCCCCTACAAGACAAAATTAAATTTATTTCATTTAACTATGATAATC
The DNA here is from genome assembly GCA_949841015.1 of Aplysina aerophoba. NCBI lineage: Eukaryota > Metazoa > Porifera > Demospongiae > Verongiida > Aplysinidae > Aplysina > Aplysina aerophoba. The sequence goes on from OX465039.1 coordinate 1,824,513, forward strand.
ACAATGTTCATCTCCTCTTCAGCCTTTCCTCATGTACTAATCAGGTTATCATAATTATAGTTTAGTATTACAGTTATCATTATAGTGTATTCATCTTATATTATATAATATTTCCATGATTTTATGTGCAGCTTATATAACTCACCAATTACATTATATTATATATATACAGTGACTAATAAGCCTTTTGTTTGGCTGAGCAGCCCCTGCTCTCTGTATGCTGTTTGTCACTCAAATAATAATAATATTATCATTACAAGAACTCACTCATGTATGTTCTCTCTGTCTGCACTGCACTCCAATTTCCAGCTCCCGCAGCAGACTCTGCTCTCACTCTGACTTCGTACTCAGTGCCAGCTGCCAGTCTAGGCACAATGGTAGCGGTTTGAGGAGGAGAGACGATGCGCTGACTGCTCCAGGTAGTAGTCCCATGTCTCTTGTACTGAACAATGTACTGAGAAATGGGCTCATTGCTTTGTGGAGTAGTCCAGGTTGCCCGCAAAGCTGGTAATCTTGACAACACTACCTTGGACAGAGACAGGCTAGTGACTCGAGAAGGAACTTCTAAGATGAACAGAAGGATTATTTCAAATTCCATTATCACAGAGGTACAATGCATGCAGTACTGCTGTGTATAGTAACACAAGAAGCACAGGCAGAATGGCATGTACACTGCATGAGAGACACTGCTCCCAGCCCCTGGAGAATCCAGGCAATCCAGTCACTCTGCTGTGTGGAGGATTTCCATAATAAGAATGGCATTGTATTGATGAAATATAAATTTTTCAAACACTAATCACTTCCATCGCACAAACTGCCAGCAGGTGCACCCATGCATACTACCCTTGGGCGCTTCAATGATCTTCTGCCGTGTGTAGTTCATTTCAACCTGCTTGACTGTGGCAGCTTCCCAGTCCACCCTGTGCTTTGTCTTCCATGCGTGTACTGCAATGCCATACTTCGAGTCATTCCTCTTCACTGTTCCTCTGTGGTCACTCAGTCTCTTTTCCAGTTTCTCCCATGTACACGCAATCGCAGTCCGCACAGGGTACCTGGTACACGACGCCTTTCTTTTTCAGTGCTGGTTGAGGCTGCTTTGTGTGGACCAGGGATTCACGAAGAGTTCCCCGAGACTTGAAGGTGGTTCTGATCCCTAGATGTCTGCATGCTCGCTCGATTCTTTCACTCACTCCTTTGACATAGGTCAGGTGGAGGGTGGGCTGGTCCTGTGCTTCAGGAAGAGGGGGTTTGGGGTGTTTCCTGAGGGAGCGGTCAATCACCATGTGGGATAGCCGTTAGCCTGGAAGACAGCTCTCAGGTGCTGGCGCTCTTGGGGCAATCTGGTGGGGTGACAGATCTTCTCTGCTCCGGTTGCTAGTCCCTGGATAATTCCTGATTTGATCCTATTATGGTGGTGTGAGTTGTAGTTAATGTATTGGTTAGTGTGTGTTTTCTTCTGGAATACTGAAGTGGTGGCACGGTCTCCTTTCCTTTCTACCTGCACATCAAGGAATGCAATCTTCCGGTCTTCCTCCTTCTCCATTGTGAATTGGATGGCTAGACGTTGTGAGTTGAGGTGGGTCAGGAACTCATCCAGGGCTTTGTCACCGTGTGGCCAGATGACAAAGACATCATCCACGTACCTAATCCAGAGATTGGGTTTCTGTGCGTTTTTCTCAGTCATGTCAGTTTAGTTTGGTGTACCAGCTGAGAAAGATCTCCGGATCGAAACGTCCTGGACATCGAATTATTGATTGTCAATCCAGCAGCTGCGAATTTTGCTCAAGAACCTCTATGACCAATACCCCTACGCAGCAATGAGCCTTTACAGTATCATTAACAGAGGTTGTTGTGATGTACTGACATCGCCAATTGTGCAACAGTTGTAATTGTCTTGTAATATAAAACAGTATGGTAGGGGTTCATTTCTGTGTGAAGTTTAATTAACAAATGAACACAGCAGTCACTTCATTAGGTAATAGAATGTTGTGATCTGTATACCTCCTTCAGCTGTTTACAAAACTTAGCTGTATGTGACTTTTAAGCAATGCAATCATATTATATTTATAAGTTGCATACTGTTAAGTTCTCTGTAAACAGCTGAAGAAGATCTACTATATACGGATCAAAACGTTTTGTTACCTAATGAAGTGACTGCTGTGTTCAAGTTTATTAAATCATTTGTCTAATATAAAACAGTTTTATAAGATAATAATTTGAGGTACAGCCGTAACACTAACACCCAACACAG